>JAMZAV010001122.1:0-308443 GCA_024449915.1 Sweltsa coloradensis
TGGACATGACCGTGAACTGAACATGAACATGACAGTGAACTAAACATGAAGCATGAACATGAACATGACCGTAACAGAACATGAACATGAAGCATGAACGTGAGCTAAATATGAACGTGACCGTAAACATAAACATGAACATGAACGTGAACATAAACGTGAACATGAACATGAATTAGATACTGGTTCAAGGAACAAATGTAACTAATTGTTGTAAATAATGCATGATATTGTTCATTGCGTGGACCCTAGCAAAATTTATCAAATATTGCTCGTACTATTTTTCATTCGATCATATTGTGGGTAAAGTTAAAAGCGCAATTGTTCGCCAAAGGCAACTGAACAATCCATGTATGTGCTCACGTATTTGGGTATTTCAATTAACATTTACGTGGTACAGTGTAAACATCTAATGAATACATCTGCGGCCAAGATGTGGATTTGTACTTGAAGAGTTGAGAGAGAGAGAGAGAGAAAAGGATGAAGAGAAGGTTGGCAGTGAAGCAATGCTAAACATCATGCAAAGTGCATTCTTCTTTGTTTAATTGTTTATTTTTAAATTTACCTCTATCATGGTCAGTGATACTAAACTAATTCACAAAGGAGGACAATTACCCGTCACGTCGAAAACTTCTTTGGGTTTTAACGGTCCATACCTTGATTTAATTTTTACGTCTGAAACAGATATTACATTACAATCACATTTTCTCGAAAAATATACCGTTGGAGTATAACCGAAAAATGTGTTTTTACAACGGAGGTTTTCAAATCAGTAAGTAAATATTTCATTATACAAGTTATATTTTACACATATGCATTGGAAGATGAAAACTAAACGTATTTTAATAAAAATTGAAGTCACCATTATTTTTTTAAATTGCCACATATTTGGCCAACCTGACAGTGCATAATTTAAATTAGTTTGGCATTTTTATCGAATATAGATTATATACACGCAAAAAGCGTTAACTAACGTCTAGTTGCATGCGGCACTTAATTAATATGCTCATAAATCTATGTATGTGTATTATCAACTATACAATAACCATACAATAACGATACTTAATGTTTTGGAAAATTCATATCACATCGTATAACTTACAAGCAAGAACCTTATGTTAGGAGTAATACAAAATCCGCGCGCCAGACGATGTTTTCAGACCAGCTACTACTCACAGTTTTGTCGAGGAAACGGAGGTGTCGATGAAACGGCGGTGCCGGGCTTCTCAAAGTCAAAGTTGTCGATGAAACGGTGGTCACGAACATTTCAAATATTAAATGAATTTGTCGATGAAACGGCGGTGTCGATGAAACGAAGTGTCGATGAAACGGCGCGCCCCCGATTTTTTACTATATTTCTGCTACGTATTTCAGGTACATTAATATGTTAATTTATTTTTACAAAACTAAACTTGTTTCTTTGCTTTCATTCCCGCTATAATCAATATTATATTTTAAAATAATCTCTTAAGAGCTAATAATTAATATTTATTTATTGATTAAATGATCAACTGGGGAGTCTCTGTTCTTTTTGTGACAACTAAAGGAACACGCTTCACATTGCTCCTGGCTCCACCGAACATTAGCTATATAGCCTATAGTTATGGCCGAGAAACATCACTTCTCCGACTTCCATTGTTTTCTCTTCTTGATCTACCACTTGCCTCCTTCCCTCAACCTCTTCGAATCCAGTTTTACTATATTGTAGGATTAACATATTTTAGATTCCATAGTTGCGGGGGGGGGGGGGGGGGGCTAAACATTTGTGGCTGTTCTCATTATTAGCTAAAACGGCCCTGCAAACATTTGATTTTAGGCATATTCAATTCAATATACATATTATAGTTTCATAAACGTCAACCGTTGTCAGACCTCCTTTACAGGTACTACTTAAAAATCCTAAATCGTTAGCATACAATTGGCAGCGTTTTCTAATATAATGTTTCTCAATTTAGCATCTATAACTTAAAACGCAAAATTTACGTGCCTCCAAGAGGCACATGTATTTTTGTGATTGCGTCCTTCACTGACTCAACTTTAACTTCATCAACTTTCGTTTATGTTTTGTAGCCTACGGTTATTTCCTCCGGAATTCATAAAAAAGCCACAACTTTGTAGCCTCATTTGTACGAAACTTTGATTCGAGAGGTCGTCGAATCGATACCCATCTCCGGCCACCCTGACTGAAAGTGTTTGACATTTGGTTAATACTGCCTTGAAGTGACCTAACGTTTCGCTCGAACAATATGGATGCTATCAGAAATAGTTTTCCTCAGAGGATCGTTTGGTAACATTGCTATGTGGACATTGTTTCAATCATATCCCAGGAGGAGTTCCAATTATATCCGATTGATTTGTTTCAATAACATGCGGGTACGGGGCGCGAAGCCCCGGGATTTTCTTCCGATTTTTAGAGTATGTGCATTCTAAAATATCAATTTTGTTCCAAGAAAATTGCCTATTTTACAAGTATAATATTCTTAAACCCATCAGACCTATACAGATAACTATACAAATAAAAAATCGAACATTGATTATCTCTCCTAGGCGTTTTCTTTGCGCCCTACTATATAAGAAATAATAAAAATATGTACATTATTACAATGCATGTACATTTTACCAAAGCAATTTGGTCGAAGATAATATTATGTTACTTGATGGCGGTGACGAGCACAGAAAAACAATATGGAAATGGATTGATTTGGGGGCCCCCTAGATCGAGGGCCCTAGGCGCTCGCCTAGGGCGCCTAGGCCTAAAATCGCCACTGACTCTAAAAACCTGATTTTCGAAAAATTACGCCTGCGGCGCCGCCCACGTGCTTGCCCCCTCCCCCAAATGTCCAAACTCTAGTGACACTTCTGAGTCGTATCTCAAGAGCGCTGTAGAATATTGAAATGGTGATTTTGGACAGTTATGTAGTTGTGAGTGACAGAACTATTGCCTGCACGATAAAATATTTAAATGATTCAATGCTTAATTTGAATTAAAAACCTTACCGATCATTTAGTTTGAGTATTGATTCGTGCAACTCGCCTACAATAAAACTTTCCAAATGTTTTGCAGCGTTCTTGAGATATGCTACTAAAAACTGTAATTTCTCGTGGTAATAACATTTGTGAGTGTCTACCTTGGATAAAACTGATAACTAGGATCGTCATTCTCGGGAATCGAACCGGCGCCCTCTAGATTATAGCTCTTATACGTTAGGCATGAGCTAGCTCTGTCTGTACTAATTCTTTCAGTCTCGCCACTATTCTGCACAGTGCACCCACTGAGCTACCGACACAGTAGGGCTAGATCAACGATCGTACAACGTTTCCCACCAAAAGGCATCTTAGTCATTGTATTTAAAATTTCCAAGTGACGTTAGACTTCATACAGAAATCATTATTTGTAATTGAAATTTTAAAATAACTTTTTACACATTAAAGTTAAAATGATCGTATCAAATTCTTTAAATACTAACATTCTATAATCACAGAAGTATGACGACATTGTCAGCCAATGAAAACACCGGTGTGACGTCATTGCCAGCCAATGAAAAGCCTTGCATTTGATCATGTGATGGGTTTCAACTTCCCCTGAGATTGCCCTTGCACTGACACACACATAACAAAACTTGTAGAAATACAGCCAAACCTTACACACTCAAAAGAAATGAGATCTTAAAAAAGGGCCAAGCTCATCTGCCCTTCCACATTTGCGCATTCTTAATTCATAAACGTACAGTGTCCCATAACAGCATCCTAGAAAAGCTTGGCAAAATAGAATTTGCGATTATTAATTTAAACGTAATAGTTCAACCAAGTTCTTTTTTCTAATTAATTTAAACGTTATAACATGCAAATTTTATTTTGCCAAGCTTTTCGAGGATGCTGTTATGGGACACTGTACGTTTATGAATTAAGAATGCGCAAATGTGGAAGGGCAGATGAGCTTGGCCCTTTTTTAAGATCTCATTACTTTTGAGTGTGTAAGGTTTGGCTGTATTTCTACAAGTTTTTGTTATGTGTGTGATCTCATTACTTTTTCAAGTTCCATTGTAAAATTATTTGTTGAAATATAATAATTTTATCAAAGTTGATTTAATTTCTATGGTATTAGCAATAACAATAGACAATAGGATGTAAAATATCTAGACCCGGATTCATGTACATCCTGGGTATAGGTGATATAACCATGGTATAACGACGGTAAAAGGACTGGACCCCAATTCTTGAGTTCGTGGGAGATGAGTTGAAAACGCAATTTGAAAACGAAGTCGTTTTCGTTTTCGAAGAAATTGGTATTCTTGAACGGTATCGTAGAAAACGTCATGGGTTGTGAGTTGAAAGAGTATTGCTGTTATTCACGTGGGGTACGGTTCACGAAATCCAGACACTTTAAAAAGATTTGCGTACCAAAGAGCTCGAAAACGTTATATATTTATTCTAGATGGCAGTGCCTTCATAAACGCGGGTCAATCGAAAGACGAGTTGCATGAAATGATTTGATTGTTGCAATTATGTAAACAAACAGATGAGCACGCTAATATTCGACACCTCGCTTTGACATTGTGTGTAGCAGCAAGCTGACTTTGATCATGACTATAAATATGGCTAAAAAGAAAAGAATATGTGTATTATTTCCGAACATTTTTGTAAATCCTAGGTGGACAATCATACTATTGGTTATCTGAATTAGGCTTTTAGTAATCAAAACTAGTTATTTGTGCGGGAAGTTTGTCAGAACAATTGGTTGTGCTGGTCTAGGGTTGGCTAGGCTTGTCAAACATGTAATGTAAGTATTTATTTATCTAGTCCTTTAGCCTAATGGAACTTTAGACCTACACTGTTGTATTATAAATAATTTTCTACATCTGGGCCTAGGCCAGGGACGGTTCCTGATTTGTTTTATGAGAGTATAATGACACCTTTTCTCGTTCCACACAAAGAAGAAAAAATTTTAATGTCCGCCATTTGTTTACGTATCGCACTTTCCCGCCTAACTCTGCTTGTACCGTCAACAAGTGTCAAGTAACTATGGTTACTTGTTGATTGTATGCCAAGTGTTTAAGGCTTATTTTAAAACCTTTATTTGGAAGCCTTCCAACAAACTTTTTCAACTTTTTTTTTCAAAAGAGACTATATTTCTATAACCTTAATGTCCATGTAAAATATGAACATTGTAGTCCCACCCGTCTGGTCAGAATCGCGGGCCGACGTATTAGATGTTAGCAGTAGTAGGCAGTAGTAGGCAGTAGTAGGCAGTAGCTAACATCCTTAAAGTGATTTTGAGCATGTTTCAAGCCATTTTTTTCACCAAGAAGGAATAATCGTACCCCAATAAAATTTGGCATGTGTTGTCAGGTACCTAATCCTCGATTGTGATAGTTTTCAAGTTCACATCACGTTACATGACGGCTGGGTAACACCTCGAAATCACCCCAACTCTGCTTGGTGTATAAGGTGCTTGAGTGTGTAGCGCACCGCGGCTTGGCTGCGGCGCCCTAACGGGCACCTAGATATGCAATCACATCATCAGTTTTCAGCCAGACTTCGAGCCGACAAGTCACCTCTGCGTATACAACAATGTAGCACTGAAACACTGTTTTTCTTCCTTGTATTAGACCTACATTATTATGTAGCTATCCAACTCAATATGTAGGTTTTAATATAATATGTAAATTCTACTTGGTTAAATTTTTATTCATTATTTATTACGTGTTTTAACGTTGTTCACCCTTTGCGAGAGATAACGTACTTGAAATCTATTGGATTAATTGAATTTTCTAACACTTTTGAAACCGTTATGAATCGAACGGTATTTTGTCGATGTGTACAATGATTCCAAAGCTCCAATGAACTTGAACCCAATAACACCATCTCTTCGAATGCTTCATATTATTTTGTTTCATTCCGTATTCCAAAAGTCTCTTTTGAATTTATTAACCTTCCCATTGCTGCCTTTTCCATGGACATGACATAATATCATGTTCACCGTGTGTGTGTTCATCTAAAATTATGTAAGCCCTTTCTTTCTATCAACTCCCTCCTCGTTAGCCTTAGTGCATTAATATGAGACGTTAAGGGGGCTAAAAACCCCAAAAATTATTTTTTACCACGTGATCTATAGCACAATACTACACTTAAATGACCGTCTAAAAAATTATATCTTGTAACTGTGATTTAACACGAATTTTTTAATTTTTTTGATCCAGAAATTGGCGAAAATTGGTGTTTAGGAAAATTTCCTAAATCGGCTTTAACCTGCTTCTTTTTTGGTCCACATAGATAGTAGAGCATAGTACCAATCTAAAATGACCATTTTTTACATCGTGCCTTGAAACTGTGCCCAAATATACCCTCAAACACGCAAAAATATGCATTCCAAAATCACACTCCATCTTGGTAATCAGCATTTATTTTGACCGAACTACTTGCCCAAATTACAAAACAAAATATAGAGAATTTACAGAAAAGGCTGTCGAATACGTCAATAATGACCAATATTTTTTTGGGTCAAAATCCTCCAAGGTCACGGGGCATAAAGATCGTCCCCATGTTATTTATTATGGGAGATTTTTGCCGATGGGACCTAGCTCGAAAAATGTCATGTTTGACAATTTTTTGGGAGGTCATGGTGGCCCCAATAGTTTTTCTGTTAATTGCTAAATTCATTACTAGTTAGCCTGAATAAAATATATTTTTTTAGTTTAGCGGTTAAATACCCCTTTAAGCAACAGAAATCATCTCATTACAAAAATCAGTTTTCATTCCTTTCTTGCACACTGCTTAGAGAATATAATACACTTACGTGTGGCTGAGCCACACAGATAATAATATATTACACACACCGTTGAACCAGAGTTCCACGAAGCCTACTGGCACTAGCAAGCTTATTTTTATTAGATTTGGGTTAGTTAGTTTAGTTTGTTCTTTGTTCTGTGAACTGGACTTTGCGCCCCTAACGCAACGTCATGCAATTGCAATGCAAGTAGTTTCCCAACACACTAGTAGGTTCCAGTCCAGTTTTAATGAAAACCAAACCACACAATCAATAATCAAGGCGAACTTCCTAATTCCTATGTATTATTGTCTTTTGTGCAATGACTATAATTTTACTAGTTTCATCTAGGATTGTAGGGTATATGACGGTTGCTCTCCGCTGACTCAATGCATAGTGATGTGTCGCCTCTTGCACGTAAGACACCCGATAACTGGCTCACGCCTCGTATTTTTATAGTACATTCATACCTTGTACGTATTTGTAATGCAAGGTTCCACTTTAAAATACCGTTCAATTTAAAAAAAATACCGGTACTGGTATGTCAGTCTTATGATAGTTTTACGTCGAATTTGATTTGTTTTCTTAAGTTACGTTACGTGTAGGCCTGCGTGTAAGTTTAAGTCAATTCATTCCACACTATTTTAGTGTAGTATGAAGTGAAGGTCAGAACGTTTGTAACTTGCCGCCGTAGTTTGAACCTATAAGATTGTTCTTGTACGGTGCTACGAAAGGAAAATCTCGCAATCCTTCATGTAGATGTAAGGTTTGTTCTTTTGTCCACCTCAAATTGTGGTAATTACACCCAGGTGTAAAATACAGAATCAGAAATGGGGTTAAAAGGTGTAATATTTCACGGATGGACTTAAGGTCTGTTCGTTTGTCTTACTCCAGAGTAAAGTAGAGTTACTCCGATATTTCTAGAGTCAGAGTAAAAACGTCATAACCTGATCCAGAGCTTCTCGGAGTACGTACTCCAGATCACGACAAAAGAACATAATTTACACTTAACCTAATTTTAATTTTTAATTTTAATTTTTAATTTTTTTTATTTTAATTTTAAATTAAAGTGGCGTCGATAATATCTTGCGACGCCTCAGCCATAGTTAGCAAATAGGCTAGCCTAGATTATGGTTTCCAGCTCGATCATTTACAGGTACCGCCTCTCGGCCATTTTTCTTACTCTACTCTACGTACTCCACCTATAGACCCAGAGTACATATTCGTACTCTCGCTAACTCTAGAGTAAGTTACTTGGTACAAAAGAACGCGCATCACAACTTGATCTAGAGTAAGATTTTACAAAGAACGCCGATAACTTACTCTGGCTGATCTAGATCAGTCAGAGTACGACAAACGAACAGACCTAAAAGAACGATTTTGTTGTAATTTGACATCAAATTTCGAGGTTATGTTGCCTGCTGTCATTCAATTCAAACACTTTCAGAAGATATCTCACTCAATAACACAGCTTTGTGCATTTTCAACAATTATTCTATTCCATATTATTTTTTTATTACGTTTTATCTTCTATTTATTAAACAATCGCACATATAACGGGGTTCTTTTTGAAATTGGCGCGAATTTCCATAGCTACACCTTTTACACCTCCTCAAGAGGCAGGTGCAAAAAGTGTTAAAAGTTGTAATTACACCTGGACAAAAGAACGCTTATTTCTTCAACGGTGCAAAAAATTTGATGGACAAAAGAACAGACCTATAGGCCTACAAGGATTTGTTGTTGCTGGTAAGGTAGGGGAGAAACAAACCCCCCCTGCTAGCACTTTTCTATCTATAATTTGTGTTTAAACAACATTACTACGGATAAGAGCATTGCCAACTAGGTACCCAAACATGAAGTAATAGTAACACACCAAATCGAATTGTCCCTACTTCTCGTTTGAATGCTATCAATGTGACTGTGAGTTACTGTTTGTAGGCTGCGTAACGGTACCGACCGTACCATGCTCTATTACACATATGACCTATCCTTTCATACTTATCCCACAATGTTCGTTATCTCCTCCAATAAAATCAAGCCAAGGTCACAATGTGTGGTATGAGACTTTTGTTTTCCTCCAGTCCTCCAGATGATGCCTTCAATCAACATGCCACTGTCGTGAGAGGGAAGGGATGTGATGACTGCTGTTCTACACCTCTACAACTAGCTGAGCCCTGATACCAACTTCTTGGTAAGCACAGAAAGCTATGTGTAATGTTAAGTAATTCCCCCCCAACCAACCCCAAAAGTAGCTTGTCAGCCATTATAATGTCAGTTACAGCTTTCAATACTAAGGATTTCAGGTTCAATTCCTGAGGTCTAAAATAAAGTTGCTAATTCACATGCAAAAATTCTCCTAGTTTATAGCTCTAAATGAAAACAAAATGCACCTTTAAAATATCTAAAGGATACTTACTCGTCGTACTGTGTAATGCCCACATAAAAATCAGCAGTTGCAGCTGGAAGGGCAGAATAAATGTAGGGTGCAAGTATTTATTTAACCATGATAACGGTACCTGTTTATTTATTTAATTTAAGAGAATATAGGACAATTGTGAAAATAGGCATAATTTGGAAATAACGTAGACTTCCAGCAAATTGCTGTTTTCTCGACCGTTATCAGCATGAAATCTTCAGCAATATAATTGTGAAGGTTTTCTATAGAGCCGGTGCCGGATTTTAAGACAATATATACATTTATCTAGCATGATTTTTTAATACGGCAACATTTTTACAAAAATATTATTTTTGCTCTTTTTCATGGAACTTTTTTAAATACCCCCAGACACTTATTTCAGAAAACTTTACTCTATCACCCTGAATTGATGAATTTGCTCTTCGACCCAGTCAACAGAATTGTTCTATCGCCAACCGTTTAGGGAAAAAAATAGCAATTTCCCAGGTATTGTTTTGCGTTTTTTCGTTCGACTGTAGTCCGTTTGATGGCGTAGGCGCTGCGAAAAATTCTGAGAGATGATGTGTCCGAACGAGAGGTTTGTGGAATTTGAGCGGAGGTAATGTAACAGTATCTTGTTACGCGTAGCAATACTGGCCAAGGAATTTCTGACGTAAAATTTATGCCAGAACCGGGATTTGAGACAAGGACCTTGGAGCATTGGATTCAGTTAAAAAACTGATTTACAAAGGAGGACAACTAAATAAATCTAATTAAATCGATGTAATGTTGTTTGTTCCAGGCACACCACACTACCGACTGGAGGATGCGTCGACTCGAGCACCTCGGACCGTGGAGCCATGCAACCTCTTCTTCGGCTGTCCGCAGAGCACTTGTCGCAGAGATCCGAGGAATAGTGGTGAGTAAAATACAAAATATAATATATACAAGGTTATCTCCGTCTTTATTATATTTGGATGAGCGTAGCGAAGACTTCAATTTCACTGACCCCCCAAAAAATTTATCTCGGGTGTTTTATTTTTGTTTGTTTGTTTGTTTTTTTTTGTATTTTTGTCTGTTTGTTCGCTCTCTACCGGGCAAACGGCATAAATGCGATCTTGATGAAAATTTGACGGGACCTTCGAAATCTCTGAACTTAGACTTGCCACGTTTTTGGGTACAATCAAAGAAATATTTCTCATGAATATCGTACTTTTACGATTTTTTGTGCGATATTTTCGTGCCATTTGGGCCAATTCTGACCAAACGGGTGGGGCTACAACGTTCATATTATACATGGACATTAAGTTTATGATGATGTAGTACATTTTGAAAGAAAAAGTTGAAAAAGTTAGCCAGAATCTATAGAAATAAAGCTTTTAATATAAGTTTTTTGATTTTTTGTGCGATATTTTCTTGCCATTTGGGCCAATTCTGACCAAACGGGTGGGGCTACAACGTTCATATTATACATGGACATTAAGGTTATGGTGATGTAGTACCTTTTGAAAGAAAAAGTTGAAAAAGTTAGCCAGAATCCATAGAAATAAAGCTTTTAATATAAGTTTTTACGGTAAATAATACCAATTGACAAGAAACAATAGAAACTTGACAACAATCACCTACAATGCGTAGGCAGCTAAACAAAGCACTTGAAAAAGTAAAGATATCCCACGCAAACTAAAAACTTTAAAAAACTCATCCATCAACGCGGCGGGACTTTATCGTTTTCCTAGTTTAAAGAACTAAAACTACATTGAAATTAATCTGTGTCAATCAAGAGGATATTGGCATCTCTATTTATACTTCTACTATTGCTTATTCCTAAATAATACTGCACTGTCTATATTATAATAGTGGCCATGCAGACTGTTGGGAGAGTTCCAAAATAATTTTGCAATGGTTCAGTTTCATCTTTAAAATAATTAGCTAGGTACTAAACTCAATTGCTAGAATAATATCATTGTATTATTGGAAAACTAACAAACCTGCCATAATAGTGTTCGTGTACTGGAAGAAGCAGGTTCGATACCTGCCACCATCTTCCTTTTGTCATAATAAGATAAATTGAAATAACTAGGATAGAATTGAAATAAATTAATCAATTTTAATTTTTAAGTAACCAAAACAAATATTCAAACTTTGTTAAAATTAAATTTCAAATTCAAATCAAATCTGAAACCAGTGATTATCTTGAATAAAAAGTTTATTTTTAATTTGTGTACCAATCAATTTAACGAAATTATAAAAACAAATTGTTAAAACTGAAGACGTAGAACAGACTTGGGGCACCTAGGTCTGTGTTTCTCAACCTGTTGGGTTGGGCTGAAAAGTGAAAATGCTGAATGCTCTGATCCACATGATTATTATGCTACCTGTTGCTTACCTGTTTCTTTGTTTCCAGCACACGTACATCACACCTGATGCATGACCAGGGTTTCAGTAACACCACTCGCCACTCTCGAGCACACACCTCCACTGTTCTCGCCGTCCCAAGTAGCTTCCACACCTGATGCACCACCAGGGTTTCAGTAACACCACTCGCCACTCTCGAGCACACACCTCCACTGTTCTCGCCGTCCCAAGTAGCTTCCACACCTGATGCACCACCAGGGTTTCAGTAACACCACTCGCCACTCTCGAGCACACACCTCCACTGTTCTCGCCGTCCCAAGTAGCTTCCACGCCTGATCAAACACGATTTCACCATGGTAAGTTTCACTTACTTATTATAACTTAGCAGATTAACTGTGTGACTCGTTGATTCTTTAAGTACTATATCCCTCATTATTTTTATCATCAATCATCTAGGGTTAGCTTGGTTTGCCTTGAATATAATGTCCCCCACTGAAAATCAGACATGTGACTAAGTGGGTAGACCATAAATATGCCTATTTGTTTTAAGTTATTCCAGTACAAAAGATCTTTGGTTCAAATCCCAGTTTTAACAGTTTTTATTTCCAAAATGGACTTCAATCCATCAATTTGATATTATTTGATTGCCTATCCTAATGCTGTCTAAGAGTGCAATTCCAATGCGATGGCTGATATGACTATAGCCGCACGGCTGTAGCAGCGCGGTCCAAGTCGGATCGGAGCCGCTTGTTCAAATTCCAATCCCACGACTTTTGTTTCAGTCGCCACGTGATTAGCATGGAGGAAACACTGTTGGTAGCGTATTTTCTTCTCTTTTTCTTCTTCTTGAAGAAGAGAAAGAGGAATAATTGTTCCAAATATGCTTAATCAATTAAAAAGAAGTGACCCTAGACCAATGTACTTGGCGAGGGAGGAGGAGGGATTTCAAAGTATTCTAATACAGAGACATCTTTTGGACAATGCATCAGTGTTTAGGAAGTTTTTCCACTTGAATATTGACCAGTTCAATTACGTTTTGTCAATAGTTCTATTATTTAATATAGGAAAACACTTCCGATCGCGTGGCGGCTGCGGCTAGACTGCTATAGGAGGCAGTCGAGTCGTCCGGCTCAAGCCGTCTCACAAGAGTCGCGTCAGTCGCGCGGCCACTGACGCGACATTGGAACGGGTTCCATTCATTTAACTATAAAGGAGTGTGATCATGTAGTGTTTGCAGCCGCGCGGCTATAGTCGTATCAGCCGTCGCATTGGAATCCCACCTTAAGGAGACTACCTAGTCTGCTAACTCGCAGCCAGCCTGCTAGTTCAACTAAGCACTAGTGTTGTCGATGGCAAACTATAGCTTTGGGGGAGGACCCCAAGTGTATGCACCGTAGCTACAAAGCTCATTAGAAGTCGTACAAGAAGTTCCTAGTGAAAATCAGCTCTTTGAACTGTCTAGGTAAACATTAAATACACAATTGTTTTTCAAAAGGGAAGGTAGGTAGGTCTGTAGACTCAAATTAATTATCTTCAAAGGGTTTTAAATTTTGGTAGATTACAAAATTTGATAAGATAGAAAAGCTTAAGGGGTATTAACCCGCTATACTAAAAAATATATATTTCATTCAGGCTAACTAGAAGTTATGAATTTAGAAATCAACAGAAAAATGATTGGATCCTCCTTGACCCAGAAAAAAAAATGTCGGAACTTGGTATTGATCGAACTAGGTCTCACTGGCAAAAATCTCCCATAAGAAATAACGTGGGGACGATCTTTATGCTTTATGACCTTGGAGGATTTTGATACGAAAAAATACTGGCCATTATTGATTCACTCGACAGCCTTTTCTCTAAATCTTCTATAGTATTTTGTTATGTAATTTGGGAAAGTGGTAGGTGGGCAAGGATATTATTTAGATAATTGATAACCAAAATTCATTATCGATTATCGAAAATCAAATAATTCGTCAATAGTGGCATGAACTAAACTTTAAAGACGGAGATTATCTCACGTTATGCCGTGCACTGGCTGGGCTGATGGTGTCACACTCAAGATTTATTTTTGGAATTGACCTATCAGTCGATAACGGAAGCCAAACACATGACATCGAAGACAGCCAGGCATTAAACGGAACGTGATTGTTTTGTTTTGTTTTGACTTACACTTGCCACACTTGAGGTTCCACTTATAGGTCGGAACAGGCTTTATTGGTAGTATCAATATTATCGATAATATCGATTCGATAATGACATTACCATTTTGATAATCGATAATGAAAAAAGTATCAATGTGCATCCCTAGTCAAAATATGCTGATTACCAAGAAGGGGTGTTATTTTGGAATGCATATTTTTGCATGTTTGAGTGTATATTTGTGCACAGTTTCAAGGCACAATGTAATGAAGGGTCATTTTATATTGGTATTATGCTCCAGTATCTATGTAGAACAAAATATAAGAAAATTAAAGCCGATTTAAGAAATTTCTCAAACACCAATTTTCGTAAATTTCATGATCAAAAAATTTAAAAATTTGTGTAAAATCACAGTTACAAGATATCATTTTTTAAACGGCGGAATGTTGTTTTATGGTATAGACAGCGTTTCCCAAACTGTGGGTCGCGGAAAGTTTTAAAAATCCGAAAATGTTGGCATGATTCGAAACAATTAAACCATGAAAAGGTATAAACATGGTAATTCTGGCTAATACTATATTATGTATGGCATGGTATCACTGCAACCATTTATAATGAATGCTGCAACATTCACAGGAAGGTGGTGTAAGTATCAGAAACTATGTCAGATGACTTTAGAAACTATTTTAGTTTGGCTTATTGTCCGTTCGGAACCGTTTACACCTGTCTGAATATGACTCGATGTTACAAACAAAGTTGAAAACAAATTTCAACCGCAAAAAGACATTGTTCCGGATGTCTGTTCAACAAATGTGTCCAACTATTTCCGTGGAAGCTTGAAAGGTGCTGCTACTTTTCACATCTTCGTACAATTATTGTGAAG
Organism: Sweltsa coloradensis; assembly: GCA_024449915.1. Classification (NCBI taxonomy): domain Eukaryota; kingdom Metazoa; phylum Arthropoda; class Insecta; order Plecoptera; family Chloroperlidae; genus Sweltsa; species Sweltsa coloradensis. Next base: position 14,536 of record JAMZAV010001122.1, read on the forward strand.
TTGAATTTTCGGCTACGAAAGGAATAAAAACTAAATATCGGGAAATAAAAGCTACAAATTAATGCACTTGCGCCTGAAAATCGCACACATCGCCTTCATCAACAGAACCCAGAAACTCGTGCACCATTCCTACACTCTCCAATATGATAAATAGATAAGTGGTGTTAGTAAAATTATATGAAATTAGAATAATACATGTCAGTTGATAAAAAAAGTCATTACTTTAAAATACCCCCTCCTCCCCCTCCCCCTTACATATAGTAGTAGTAGTAGTAGTAGTAGTAGTAGTAGTAAGTTTATTTAGCAAATTAGCTATTTTTCACAAGTACATTTTGTTACGTAATTCAATAACATCAAATACTAAATTAAGGCTAATTACTATTCGCTAACAATGAAACATTCATTAATAAACCCATTAGGCTTTCTAACCTCAATAGATGACAAATAATTAATGTTTAAAAATCTACTATAATTGAAAATGCTGTCTTATAAAAAAGTCAACTTTTTTAACTACCCCCTCCCCCGCCCCCTTTATCGTTGTGAATTAGTATATTATATTATTAAATGTTTATTGCAATTTTAGTAGTTTTTCACAAGTATTGTTTTGTATAATGATATTGCAATAACATTCATACATTATACTGAGGATTAGGCTACCTTTATTAATTAAAAAATGAAAATACAATTTTAATAAACCTATACAGTGTTAGACCTAAAATACGGGAACTTTAAAAAATCAAATCTTAAAATAGCTATATCTAGTATTTGCAGTAATCTGAGGCTTCATAATGTACAAGGGATCAACAATATTTTTCTATTTTGAGACTACACATAGCCCTGCAGGCCTTGAACAGGAATTTTTTAGATTTGAATTCATTATATTTTTCTACCTTTTTAAAATCGGGTTTATTATTACTGTGAGGTGTTGTGTTTATACCCACTGTTGTTTTCTTTTATAATTGTATCAAAAGTAATTGTTTTTTTATTTTACTAGGAGGAATCCTGGTTTTACCAAATCCTGTATTGAAATCTAAAATATCCTTGAAAGAAGGTATATTTAAAGTAACCTTCATCCTAATATTCAACCACAAAATGGCATCATACATTTGTTTTATTGGTGTAAATCTGTTCACCTGAAGAATAAAACGCACTGCTTTGTTTTGTTACTTTTGCAGTGCTTCAATTTCATTCTCATTTAATAAAAACAAAACAATACTGCAATAATCAATGTGCAATAATAGATTGGTATAACTTAATTTTTTAGACACCGACTAATTCGTTTAAAGAAGCCAACTTTCCTTGAAATTCCCTTTATTACGTTTGTGATGGCATTTAAGATTTAACTCCGAATGTAATGTTACACCCAAGTATTTCACATTATCAACCACCTCAATCTCCATATTATCAATTTTAATCCTTATTTCACTCAATTGTTTTTTCCATTTGAATTGTAGCCTACAGTTTTAGAACATAGAATAATTGCTTTAGATTTAGCGGATTAACTTTCATTTTATTTTCTAGAAACCATAATTCAATTTGCCTCAAATCTTCATTCAACTTAGCAAGTATTTCATGAATGTCAGTACCACTGATACTAATAACAATGTCATCTGCATTCATAAATATTTTACAGTGTTTAAGAACCTTAACAATGTCATTAATGAAAAGTAAAAAAAGCAATGGCCCCAATATTGACCCTTGTGGCACCCCAAAGAAGGAAGAGCCTCTGAGATAAAGTCCTGTAATTTAACCCTTTGCATTCTTGTAGATAAATACGATGTTAGCCAACGTAGAACCTTACCCCGGAAGCCATACTTATATAATTTAATTAACAGGATTCGTCTATCTGCAGTTTCAAACGCTTTTTTAAGTCGAGAAAAATACCAATAGTAATTCTAGAACTTTCAATGCAATTTTTCCATTCACTTACAACTAGCTGTATAGCTGTTTCACAAGAATGTTTGTCCCTGAATCCAGATTGGTTTTTAGATAAGATTTTATTCTTAGATACATGGGTCTGTATTTGCTCCTTTGTAGCTATGTGGGTCGCGAAACGTTTGGCGTTCTAAAAAATGGGTCGTGGTTCTAAAAAGTTTGGTAAGCATTGTTATAGATTATGTGGTGAAAAATAATTTTTTGGGGTTAATGGCCAATTTAAGGCTGTTTCCATTTTTAGATGAGCCAAAGTGAAGCCTTCACTTTCACTAATCCCCCCAAAAATTAGCTCTGGTGTTTTTTCTGTTTGTTCGTGTTTTACCGGCCAAACAGCATATGCGTTCGTGATGAAAGTTTATTGGAACATTAGAAATCATTAAAATAATAATAATAATAATTATTATTATTACTACTATTATTATTATTATTATTATTATTATTATTATTATTATTATTATTATTATTATTATTATTTATTTATTTTCAATGTAATCACACAGTACAGATTAATACATGTACAATAACCCTTATATACAATGCACATTGATGGAAGTAAGAATCAGAAATATTTCTCATAAAAATCGTACTTTTTCGGGGGTTTTTCCCGATTTTTAATATGTAATTATATTTTTGTGATGTTTGGGCTGATTCTGACCAAACGGGTGAAGCTACAACGTTCATATTTTACATGGACTTTAAGATTATGGTGATGTAGTGCCTTTTAAAAGAAAAATTGAAAAAGTTGGCCAAAATTCATAGAAATAGAGGTTTTAATATAAGCCTTTTATAGGTGTACAATTAACAAGTAATATCAAGTACTAACTATAGAAACTTGACAATAATCACCTACAATGCTTTTTACAATAAGCAAGTTTTTAGGCCTCGAGATATTTTGCATTCTATTAATTGGTATTACCGTAGCAATTAATACTACTTTATCCTAATTTAACAAAATTTATTTTGCAAAGGGACTTGAAAAAGAAAGAGATCCCATGCATACTAAAAACTTACAAAAAGCTCATCCATCAACACAACTAGAAAAAGCGTTGGCGAAGCGGCTTTGTCTAAAATATACAACTACGAAAAAAATGTAGCGAATGAAATTAAAACCTGGCACTATTAAAATACCAAAACAATTTTTTCAAAATTTTATGATTGGGCACAAGGCAAATTTTGTATCTTTAACGTAATTTCAAACTGGAATTCTATATAGCACATTGATCATCGTAAATGGTTGTGTTTCAGTGAGATTGTTCGACTACTTTTGTTCAGTTTAACAAAGAGACAACATTGGATTTTATTTTACATTTTGGTATGTTCTACGAATTTTGTAGATAAGCAGTATTTTTCGTCAATTTGTACCAACAAACGGAAAAATTCCCAGCGGACACGGTTTCGAAAAATCTATTTTTTCTCTTTTATAAACTGAAGAAAAACAGTTAAACATCTCACAGAAACTGCAACCATCAACGTTGAGCGCTGTGCTAGATGTAATTGCAGTTTGAAACTTTTTTGCAGAGCAATATAATATGCCTTGTGCCTGATCAGAAAATTAAAAAAAAAATGTTATGATGTTCCAATAGAACCAGGATTCAATACCAGTCACTATATTTTCTACAAAGTTGCATATGTATTTAATTTTTAAATTTTAGATGATATAGTAATGTAGAGTTCATCCAAGGTCATTAAAAGTCTCCATAGGAAAATGAACGAAGCTCTTGTCATCTTGGCACAGTAGGCGGACAGCAATGCTATGACTGTTAAATGTTAATACATCCAAGACAACATATCAGCTCTTTTCTCATTATCTCAAGAAAGAACTTTTAATACAAACCCCACTAAAACCCAGGACCTAAACTGCAACTCCAGGTACATGGGCTTAGCTCTGGACCAGAAACTTACCTGGAATGAACATGCAATAGAAACAGCTAAAAGGCAAACCAAACTAATCAACCTATTGAAACGACTGACTCAAAGTGGGGAGCATCACAAAATTGAAAATACCTTGGTCACGATCTATAAAATCTATGTAAGACCAGTTTTGGAGTATGGCAGCGAGGTACTTGTGACAGCCACAAAAAATGTAACTGACAAAATTGACAAGGTACAAAACCAAGCTATGAGACTGGTATGTGGAGCTCCTAAGTCTATGCCTATTGCTGCTATGGAACTGCAAACTGGCTTAGAAGGTAGAACTATTAAATACACAAAGAGAAAAGAGTGCAATGAAGCTCCATGAGAGGTTAATAAGGGGAAAGAATCACTACTAGAGGAACTATGGAAATGTAACTAAAAGAGTAAAGACCGTCAAAATTTTTCATGGACCACATACAAGTTAAAACTAAAATACCAAATCCCAGACTGTACGCGGACACTTTTTTCGGGGAAGTGGAGACAGCCCAGCCCTCCTGGTTGTTATACTAGAACTGGATGAAAGAGTGTGGAAGGCATCCTGGCTAGCACAAGAGTTGAGACAGATTGCATACGTACTCTACATGCCCGGTACCCAGTGCATACCTAGCTACACGTCGTGTACACAGATGGGTCAGCGACACCACCACGGGGGCTTGCAGGAGCAGGAGTATATTGCCAGCAGTTTGAAAAACACATTGCGGCTGGCAAGTTTGGAAACAATTTTGATGGGGAGCTGTCGGATCATTCACCTAGCGTTAACCGAACTGAGCAAGTTTTGAAAAAACAGACAGTGGTGATCCTGGTAGACTCAAAGGTAGCATTGCAAGCCTTGATATCTCATAGAGATACATACAGTGAGGCAACATTAGCCTGTAGGGAAGAGTACTATAGCCTTCATGATAGAGGATGGAGAATATGCTTGCAGAGGAAAGTGAACGAGGAAGAAAGAAGTGTAATTGTGTCAAATTTTCGGATGGAAACGAGCCACGACTACCTACAGGCCCATCTTCACAGAATAGGAGTGGTTGATTAACCCACATGTCCTCTCTGCAGAGAACATATCCAGGATGCAGACCACCTAGAAATGTGTCTCTGAAGGCAGACAGGGACCAATTGCAGACAAAAAATTGGAAAATAGGAAATATGCGGCAGATCTATTTGCCATCTCAAGGACGTCTACGCTTGACGTCAGTTTCAAAGATGGCGGCCGCCTTGGGTTCACCCCCTAGAGGAGGTACAGGCATATGACAATTTTGTTAGTTATTTCAAAATAGTGGTAAAGAAGAAAGCGTAACCATGCATAGGGGGCAACGCATTGTCAACAGTGGTCAGTGCAATCTGTTTCTTAAACGTGCATTATTTAGTTGTTATTTAGAGTCAGATAGCTCACTCTCAGCTACAATTTTTTGGTTTATTTCGATTAAGGACGCGTCAACCGTTAGGTCATAATGCACCACTCTAGCCTAAGGGGGGTGGGGAGGAGGGGCCCATGCTGGTCAGAACCAGCCACTGGTAAGGGGAGGAAGGGGGGTTTCTCACGTTGCGGTCGTCATCGTCTTTGTCATCGTTCGTTGTGTCATTGTCATCGTCGCCGGGGGGTCGTCAAGGGAAGGGGGCAAGGTCCCCGACGACGATTGCCAGAGCTCGCCTCTAGTTTCGGGGAGTAAGATACTCCGCTCTTCCTAGCTGATGTTTGCGAGGTGGACTTTTTCTCTTGAATCGCCTTTTACGATTAGCAGAGCCATGCTCTGGGCCAAATTCTACCCCGGGCCCAGACGGGGTTCTCAGCTACAAGAACTGATTTTGAGTGGGGGACAAAAGGATTTACTATTGCTGTTCATTTGATTGGATATTGCTTAACGTCTCATATTTATGCAACTTGGCTAATCGAGACGAAGGGAGGGACGTAAGGGATGACGCGGGGGGACAAGGGGTGGACAGGCCTGTGCTGGTCAGAACCAGCCACAAGCGTATAGGGAGGGCAGGGGTTCCCCCACGTCGTGGTCGTCTCCGTCTGTGTTCATCATCCGTCCGTGTTGTCATTGTCGTCACCGTCGGGGAGGTAGTCAAAGAGAAGGGGAAAGTTCCCCGACGACGAATCAGAGCTCGCCATTAGTTTCAGGGAGAAAAATTCCCCTAATCACAGGCCATACCACGAGAAGGTTGCGAGTTGGAATTTGATGGCCCATTTGCTGTTCATCTCTAGGACGACTGAGTGCATTAATTAAAGGTTTCATTCCAGTATCAGTAGTCAGTTGAGCAGGTACGACTAACTGCTAAATAAAATCCTAAGTTCAAAATCACAGATTTAAAATTGAGCCTTCAACTGTGCCTATACGGCTTAATCATTGCTTAATAACAATGACACTGCTGATTCTCACACCTGAAGGTGATGGGCACTAAATTACGTTAAATGATATCTCGGGGTTCGCCTTTTTATCTTACTATGCCTCGGCTTAGCTGCAGCAGTAGAACACTGGTAGAAAGGTCAGGTCAATGTAGAGCATAAGTAAAAATATGATGAAAAGGAGAAGTTACATTAAGTTCAATCAAGTCATTCCATGAATTTAATAGCCAAAGAAAATAAACAATCTAGAAGAACATAACTCACCAAATAATTAAGACACAAGCTCCCCCCGTTCCTTGATTTAGTATAGTAACACTGTTATTGTACCTCCCAAGTAAGTTTTAAAAATCTAATAGTACCTAACTATAGGTTACTAGGCTCTCTCCTTTTCTCACTCACTTGCACTTAGTTAATAGTAGTTATGGTTATGGATCTAAAATTGTCCTTAGACTTTTGATTGAAGATTATAATCAAGTAAAATTACCATTTATCTTGCAATAATCGATTAATGATATTGACCTTGAGGAGGTGCCTTTATACTTTAAATAAAAAAAAATTTGATACTAAAATTCAAAAAGATTCAGCATAGGTAAATAAACAACCTGGGACAGGATTTATGGATCTCTTTAACAAAGAAAAGATAATTTCCCTTGGCAATTATATTAATCATGAAGCATAAAAACAGAATTACAGTACAGGAAAATCCTACCTATACGATATCGGTTCAATTAACACCCTACTTAGTAGGCACTGTTACCATTAACTTAGAAGGTCATGTACATGGACAATGTGACAATTAATGGTACAAAAAATAATAAAAGAACAGCTACTAGAGCTGGTACTCATCAAACAACGGTATACGATGGGATGGTACACCGTCAACCCTCAGAATCGTCAAGGTCCCTCCCAAGTTCGAGTCTCGGCGCCGCCAAGTCTTAATATGCCGATACTGTCTTGCGTTTAAATCGCCGTAACGTAGGATCACCACCATTCACGGGTTGAAGCTTGTTTGAATATCGCACTTGATGGCTGTTTCGATATTGTTCGGTACTAATGTGGAAGTGTCACTCGATTAGTATAGCCCGGTCCCTCACGCCGCTTTGACTTTAGGCACTCGCATGTGTCTCTGGATTCGCGCGCTGCTTTGAATATTGAAATGCGTGATGTCGCTCAATCTGCAAAATGGCTGCCCGAGGTTAGCATAACTAATATAAGATGACCAGGGGTAGCAGTTTGACCGGTACAGTACCGTTTTCAGAACACTTGTACCGGTGTCCCGAGAGACTCATTAAAATGATGTATTTGTACCGGTTTGCAATTTTGGAGGGGAAGTTTCCCGGTATTCTGTCAACTGTACTGTGTGGACGGATAATGTTTTACTTGAAAAAATACACTCCTCTGATAAATAATCACAATAATAATATTGAAATAGTTCTTCCACTTCCAAGAAGATAATTCATTTTCTCTAGGGGTGTGCAAGTATTATTCAATGATTTTGGTGGAGTTGACGGGTAGCCTATAGCAAATTCGCCAGAATTCGTACAATTAATGGTGAAGGTGTCGGGACGCGCGCGAGTGTGAAAACGTAAAAATCGTTATCTATTCTTGGCATTACCTTACCAACCCTGAATATCCATAATACTAACCTCAGTCTTTTGATACAAATTTGTGTACTTTTTGGAAGTTCTGAACATTTTTTGGTACAAATAATAAAAATAAGTCACTATAATGTTTGTATCAACATTTTCATGTAATACCACTTACTACTGAATTATATGTCATAGCCTAGCCCTAATAGTCCGGGGTCTATCCAAATTGACCTAGGACAAATTGCAACAGAAGCAAATTTGGTATCATTGGATTCAGAAAAAAAAACAAATAACCGATAAAGAAGCCCCTAAAATCCCCATATAGGGTGGGTGGGTCAAACCTAAATTACACGCCGCTCAAGATAGCAAGAAAACAAGAGAAGAAGTAAAAAAGGCAGTAAACCCTAGTGAAATGGGAATAGGAGTGACTAAAGTAAAAGAAATCAGAGATGGGGGAGTGGTGATAGTCTGTGACAGCAGAGAAGGACTGCAGGCTCTTCAAAAAGAGACAACAGTAAAGCTTGGGAATGACTACAACATAACAAAACCAAATATGAAAAACACAGTAAAAATAATGGCTATTGGGGTTAGCAAAGAGGATGAAATAAGTGAACAGGATAAGTGGGTAAAAGAAATATGCAAGCAAAATGGACTCAACACCATAAGTAACAACCGGGAAAACTTCTGTATGAAAATTGTACATATCAAAAAAACTAAACAATAGAACAGTTAATGTTATATTTGAAGTGGACAAGGAAACTAAAGAAGACCTGTGTGATAGAATGAAAATAGGGTGGAATGTATGTAGGGTGGTGGAGTATGTACATGTGATAAGGTGCTTTAAATGCTGCCGATATGGCCACACAATGAGGAACTGTAAAAATGAACTTGCGTGTGGCTACTGCGGTGGGAACCATAAATCCCCAGACTGTACCGCAGACTATGCTAGCTGCATTAACTGCGTCCAAGCAAATAAGAGATATAGTCTACAATTAAATGAAAACCACGACGTGTGGGATAAAGAATGTGAATGCTACAAGTGCATTGAAGAAACAGTAGCTCAGAGGCAAAGGTAACAACTACAGCTAAACGTTAGGAGCGAAGCAGCGTGTATTTTAGTATTTACCTTGTAAATATACAAAGCTTAATGAGCAATAAAGACCAATTGGAAGAATACATTAAAGAAAATAGATTACAGATAGTATGTCTGACAGAAACACATGTGACAAGTGAAATATTAGACAGTGAAGTGAACATTGAAGGGTACATAGCCGTAAGATGTAACTCTGAAAGTAGACACACAGGGGACCCAAGTTTTGAATCAAAACGTCGATAATTTTTCGACGTTTTGAGTGGTCACGTGGTCTGATAACTTCGATTTCCCCAAAAAGCTAGTTTTGAAATAAAAAAGACTTTTTTTGACGTCCCACAACGTCTTTTTCTACCCACGAAAAAATAGGTTGTGGGACATGCGTGGGATGATGCTTTTTGACGTTACGCCCTCTCAATATAATATACTCGTTCGTCCTAAGCATGTTTATACAAGGCTATGGTTAAATTCGAACACTTGGGACTTGGCACTTGGCGCTAGGCTATTACAATGTATTTGGCATTTTTAGCCCCTATCTTTTGTCAACATTCACGACACCTCGCGTTTTATTTACCTTTTAGCATGCATGCGGGTTATTTCCACGACGCATCTTTGTTATTTTTATGTTATGAAACGTTGAGTTTTGCCGATTCAAATCGTGTATTGATGAAATAAGATCTTCTTGCTGTTCAAATGCATGTTGATTGTATTTTATAGGTTATGTTCGGCACTGCGCCGGGAGAACGTAAACAAACAAGGAAATGCAAAGACTTTAGAAAAACATGTAATATGTATAGTAGGCCTATCTTTGTCTGAGGTCTTTGGGTGTAGGAGCATAGAATACTCCTATTTGATTGGTCCAGAGTTCGGCAATGTTCGGCTAGCGGGAGAGATAGCTGACGGGAAGAACAGCAAAGCAAGTTTATCTCACAACGTCAGTAGAAAGATTCAAAACTAGCATTTCATTCAAACCACAAAAAATCGACGTTATCAAGTGACGTTATGAAACTAACGTTTTGATCAAAACGCTTATTTCAAAACTTGGGTCCCAGGTGGGGTGATGTTCTACATACGCAATGACATGAAATATAAAATAACAATAAATAAGAGCATGATAAAAAACTATTGGATACTAGGCATAGTGATCCAGTGCAAAGGTGCTAAACATCTATTAATCGGAGTATATCGGTCCCCAAATGGCCAGTACATTGATTTTGTAAATACTTTTGAAGACTTATTAGAAAATTCTAGTGACAAACCCTACTGTACAACGGTGATTGGTGATATAAACATTGACTACAACAAAGAAGGTGAAAGTAAACGACTGAGGTCTATAATAAAATAATGCAGATTTTAGGCAGATGGTCCCACATGGGTTACTTGCACAAGTGCTACAATTATAGACTGGGTTGTCACTAACAGGAAAGAATGTAAAGTATCAGTACAAGATACACCAAAACTAACTGACCACAATATTGTAAGGGTGCTGCTGAGGAAGGATATTGAGAAACAAATAATAAATAATAAGATAACCCACAGAGACTTTAAAAAATATGACAAAACAGAGCTACAAAGTCAGCTAGTGAACATTCAATGGAATAACAGAAGCACGGATGTAAATACATTAGTCGAAAATATGCTTAGTAATTTAGGCCAGTGCCTAGACATCATGGCACCAAAAACTGAAATCATAATTAAAAAACAGACTAACCCATGGATGAATAAAGAGGTGCACGAAGCATCAAACGAACGGGACAGACTGTACCAGAGAGTTAAACTAAGCAAGAATGAAGAGGACTGGTTGTGCTATACCAAAAGTAAAAATAAAGTTACAACAATGATAAGACAGAACAAACGGAAACATTTTGAAGAAAAAATCGACAACAATGCTAATGACTCGGTAAAAATGTGGGAAACTTTAAAAACACTAGTGAGTGATAAATAAAGTGGACAACCAGGGGAGGTGTCCTTCAATGATGAAGGTGCGTTATCGAATCCGGAACAAATAGCTAATAATTTCAATAATTTCAATAACTTTTTTTGAAAATAGTATGGTAAACATTGTTACCAATATCCCGCAACCAAAAACAGATAAGTGGGAAGTGAAAAATCTACCGAAAATGGATTGCAAGATTGAAGAATTCTCTCAAACAGACATAAAACAGCTGTGGCAGATAGTTCAAGACCTAAAAACTAAATCGTCATCCGTGAATGATGGGATAAGTGCAAACATCATAAAGGATGCATTTCCAGTGATAAAGTATAAAATGTTAAATATAATAAACACTAGTCTAAGCAAAGGACAATTTCCAGAACAGTTAAAAAACTCCTTAGTGATTCCAGTTCCTAAAGTGCCAAATGCTGAAAATGCAATTGATTTCCGTCCCATTAATATGATGCCAATGCTAGAAAAAATAATGGAAAAAATCGTGTGCTATCAAATAAATAAATATATCAAAGAAAATAATATACTTTATGATAGACAATCCGGTTTCCGCAAAGATCACTCGTGTGAGTCGGCAGTGCAAGTAGTTGTGGAAGAATGGAAACAAGAAATGGATAATAATAACACAGTACTTGCGGTATTCCTAGATCTCAAACGAGCATTCGAGACAATTGATAGAGACATCTTACTTGATATTCTTGAACAGGTTTATGGATTTAGCGGAAATGTCTTAAAATGGTTAAGGCAATATTTGACTAACAGGACTCAAAAAACAAAGTATGGGGGTTACACATCAGAACCTGTAGAAAATAAACATGGGGGGCCACAAGGATCAGTACTGGGGCCGATCTTATTTATCTTATTTATAAATGACATTATAGGCTGTGCATTGAGGCTATCAGTAAACCTCTATGCTGATGACACATTACTTTATTTAATTGGAAAAGATGTACATAGACTAATAGAGATCATGAACGAGGAGCTGGAAAAGATCAACGAATGCAAAGACTAATCTTTGACGAATGGTTAAAAACAAACAGATTAAAGTTAAATATAGAAAAATCCAAATTTATGTTAGCGAGTAGTAAACGAGAACTGGAGACTAATGTAACGCTTACTAGGAAGCCAGTAGGCCTAGATGTAAAAATAGAGGGATGCAGACTAGAGGAAGTAAGCAAGTACAAATATCTAGGAGTTATAATAGACAATATAATGAACACTTATTTAACATAAACAAACATAAATGAACAATATATTTGTAGTAAAATGGTGAGGAAAGTTGGGTTCATGGCTCGGGTTGGCGGGTCCTTGTCATCATGGACAAAATGTCTGGTATACAAAACAATTGTCCTCCCACATTTAGAGTTTTGCTCAACTATATTGTTTCTAGCTAATAAAAGTGATCTACAAAAAATGCAAAAAATACAAAATAGAGCGATGAGGATAATAATAGGAGTGGGACGGTATACCAGCATACAACTGATGTTAAGTACCTTAAATTTTAAAAGTATAGAAGATCATATATGGATAAACAGTATGATATTTATTTATAAGATTGTTAAAGGCCTTCAGCCAGGATATATGTGTAGAAACATTAAATATAATAGGGATGTACATGGTCATAGCACCAGAGGCTGTGGTGAGCTGTACATAGACAGAAGAGATAGGGCTAGGGCCCAAAACACAATCTTCTACAAAGGATTTAGAGAGTACAATAAGCTACCAGCAAACATAAAAGATGCAAAGTCAATAAGTGAGATCAAAAGCCTACTTAGTAAATTTAAAACATAATGTCTTAATTCTTTCTGTAAATGTAAACTTGAATGTATCTAAGCAAATTGCTAATAAAGATATTATTATTATTATTACTTGGCGGCATATAGCGTTCATGTTAGTGGCGTACATGAATAGACTTCAATTTAACAACAAATAAAATACGGAGACACACCTCACAACTCATCGCGACACACCCTGTGTCGCGACACAGTGGTTGAGAACCGCTGGTCTAGTAGGCGCTTACTTGGAATGTGGGAGACTCTGGTTGGAACCCCGATCGGGCTGGATTTTTTAACTTCTGAATTGTATTAAAGATTAGTTATTCCTTTCGATGTCGCGTCCCGTTTAATAGACGTTGAATCCAAAATAATTGAATGCAGATTTGTTATTTGATAAAGATCGACTATTAGAATTGCATTTTATTGCATTGTTTTATTAAGCCTAAACAAGTTCTATAATGTAACGACAATACAGAAGTTAAATAGTTACCGTCTCGGTGGTCTAGTTGGCTAAGGCGTCCACCCGGAAAGTGGGAGACTCGGGTTCGAACCCCGATCGGGATAGATTTTTTAATTTCTGGATTGTATTAAATAATAATTTAAATGTATCTTTGTTCTTATTCCATCCACATTAATAATTCTGGAATGCTAGTTATTTTAAATGGTTACCAACTTCGAGAGAAAATAATATTTGATCATGGATACGAACTTGAAATCATATAATTTTACTACAACGTCACTCACTTTATTATACGTAATTACTTATTAAATTATGTTAAACTGTAGTAAATGTTGATTCGAACCAAAAGGTAATTGGCAAGTTCATAGGTTCTGGGTTTGAGCCTCAGTTGGGGCAAACTGTGACAGTTGCTGTCATTAAATTATACATTTAATACTTAATTTTAGGCATATTCATTGAAAGATTTATGAGCCACAGTTCTATTTAATTGTTGCTAGAGAATACGAGATCATTTTTTATTGTGAATTTTTCCAAATCGTTGTAACGCTTAATCTTCAAAGATTGTAGTTGATATATATAGAGCAAATTCTCTGCTTCATTTGGACAAATATTTTGTTGAAAAAAAATTGATTTTATCACCTTTCACAGCACATCCTATTGATTAGCACTTAGCATAAATATTGTTCAGACAAATTAAATTCATTCACTAAACTATCATCCATTTTGTATCTTATTTAATTATTCATGTTTAAGGGGGTGGGAGACTCCTTCCACTCTCGTGTAAGGTTCTAGAATTCAATCTTTTCAAGTGCATTGTCCAGTTTTGTAGCTCTCTGACCACAAAAACTAACTTTGCATGTTGCTATGTTGAAATTAATTCTATTTTGTGGTTGTTTCAGATAATTGAAAATGTCTTGCTGTGCAATGCATAAAACTTCACCTTACACTTCTGCTGCTCACTATATCGATCTTCTCTCCATGCATCTACACTTCGAACATCGTTCTCCGAACTTCTACGTCTCGATCACTAGACAAACCTACAAACAGTCTACCATTGAAACAAATTTGGTGAGATGACCACGCACCAATCCCTTGCCACTTTGCAATTTCAAGGCCGTGGAGATAGTATGTCTCAAAGGCCCATTTCCTGTACAACTTTGCCCAATATATTCTGTCTAACTCAAACTGTTGTTGTTTATTTGTACTACATAGCACACCTTTCTTCCCATTGCTAACCTTTACTTGCCATGTTCTTTCAGGATTCAATTTCAGTTGACTTATGAAAGAAAGCAATCTTGGTAACAACCAAGCCAACCAAATATGGCAATTTGTTGGGATTGACCTAATTTATGGAGATAGTATTTTTTTCAAGGCCACCATTCTACGACAGCAGACCTACTTTTTGCAGTTGACCTAGTTTATGGACTTAGTCTATTTTCTAATAAATAAATATTGCATCATAATTTATTTATTAACAATTTATAAAAACAATAAATAATACAAATATTAGGAAAATATTAGAAAATTTGCAAATCATGCAAAAAAAAAACACAGAAATGCACCGAAAATGCACTTTTTATGCTACCAAGCTTTTTTCGCATCATTGCTACCATATTTAGCGACGAAACTTTTCACTTAAACAGAGTGTTCTCCCCAAAGCAGAGACGGGATTGGCGGCAAAATTTTGATAAGTACCCACCAACCATGTCAGTTGCTAGTTCTCAAACATTGGCTGGTCCAAACAGGTTTGAACTAAACCGTACGTTCAAGAACTAGCAACTTCAATGAGTAGAGTTCACACAAACTCCATTGCCAATCCAGTCAGTGCAAAACGAATAAACAACACTCTGTTTAGTGTAGCAAAAGCAGCAAAAGAGTGAAAATAGCCAACACCACTACGCAGGCCATGAGAACAGCCATGAGAACAAAATACACCAGGTCACCTCCAGGAGGTAGTGGCTAACATAGCTCCTAGTTTTATTAAGTATTGGAAACCCGTACTTCTGTGCTTGCCAAATAAACAGCACCCTTCCTCACTGCTTTAGAGATTGCATTTATTTATAGATTTCATTTATTTATTTTGTGTATCTTGTACAGTTATAAAAACTGATTTACAGAGGAGGATGATAAATTAAACTAAGATTGCATTCAAATAAAATAAATAAATTTGTATTTAGATTTTACCCACTCAGTCACACAACTGATTTGCAGTGGGGGACATTCAAATTCATTTTGTGTGCTAATGGGGGCAATGTAATCAAGTAAATGCGCAATATAATGGGCTCAAAAGCTAGCAAAACTTTCCCAAGATTTAAATTTAAATTAATGCACAATGGTTAACATAAAGGTTCTGAAGCTAAAATTAGAAAATCTAAGAAGAAAACGGCACATTTATGGAGGTCTTCAATTAGAAAAGAACTCGAGCCAAGGAGATTTCTACAAGCTATTGCAGCCCTGCCATTTCCTCATCCTCATATGTCCGGCTCAACATTACAATTCACAAACCAGAAAGGGAGTACCTAACTGCTCATGAAGTGTGGAGACACTTTTTAATATTAGAAAATGACAATATCCATAATTGAACTATGTGTCAATCTATGGATCAATAAAGAACTTGACTTGATGCACAACAATAAAATCAAACTGATAAATAATAAAAATGTGACTGCATTATTGATTGCACAATGATTTGTAAAAACAAAAAACGGTTCCACTTCTACCGGCGGATGGGCGTGATCAAGACTCAATGTCTCAAAAACGTAAACACCAAGTTTTATTATTTATATTTAAGCCTCCGTGATATATATTGACAAATTAAATAGTAATGACACGACATTAGAACAGGGTTAATATGACGTGAAAAAGTTTTGAATTTTTTTTTTAGATATTTTCAGAAAACGTGCAATTCTATTTTTTCCATTTTATAATACGGCCTAACGTTATTGATAAGAGTGTGCATTCCTACAATACATTCCTAACACACAAAGTCAAAAGAAAATAACAAATTTATCAATTTATGTTAGTCGTTGTGCAAGCAGAGTTGATGAGAAATCTCCTAGGCCTTGGGAAAATCCAAATTGAAAATTATTATAGCCTAGTATCTGCCTTCGATCCTAATCTGCCCTAACTGCCTCAGACCCCCCTCCCTCCACCGGGCCGTCAAGCAAGCACAGAAGAGTTTGAGGGTTGCCAATGAGCACAAAAAATTGCTCTTGTTTTTAAGGCAGGAGACCCCTGCCACATTATGTTATGTGGTTTTATGACAACTAGGCCTATAGCCTGCATGAAAAAATATTGTAATGTTTTGGTAAGTAAATTTTTAATTTTATATTCAATTGATTAAAACGTATTCGACATACAAATCGTACCGGTTATTATGGTATTTGAATATTTTTCCTTGCATTATAAAGTTCCAACAAAACCACATTACTGTCTGCAATCAGTTTTTAGATATTTTTCACTGATCTTGAGATATCACTAAAAAAATCTGTAGCTGCGGGGGTCTACCACCCTAAGAAGCCTGGTTCTTCTGGGTCACAATGTACGAGTTCTCACAACTGTCGGCCACAACAATAGGTCTGTTCATTTTTAGTATTGTTCAAGTTTTAAGTAAACAAGGTTCTCCATAATTTGGTTAATGGCTACAATATGGCTTACAGATTGATTAAATTTATTAAATTGTTGCATAGGAATATGATATAGAGTAGAGGCATTCTTTAAAACAGTGTTGTTTGTAAGCAATGTATAATATTTGGTAACATTTGATATCAAAAGTTTACCATTTGATCAATTTGCAGCTTTCCAAGATACCTCCAATAATTTCTGAATATATACTGGCAATTGAAAACTACAGCCACTTCAAGTAACTTCTGGCAAGGGTGTAGGGTGAAGCCAAAGTATAGTCAAGTCAACTTGTAACTTTTTAAAACTTGACAGGGACTGATTTTGGCTTTGTAAAAATTAAGTATTTAACAAGAGCATTGTCTGTGGTGACAAATTAGCAAATCAAGCTAGGCTATGGTTCCTAGCAAATTGAAACATCATTTATTTACTAAACAAAGTCAACTAAGGGGAAAAAATGAAGAATACTTCCGACGACTTTTGACCTTCCAGTCGAAACAAGGTATGAAGGGTTGAAGGGGGTGTTGCAAAATTATTAAATGTAGCAAGCCTTGAGTTGAAAAAGGTTGGGAACCACTGACAGAGTCTGCCCACTTATATGCAAGTTACTGATTTTCAGTGTTATGTGCTTTATTGTTGGCTCCAAAGTCATCTTTTACATATTTATGTGCACAAATATTATTACACAAGTCTTACAAAGTCAAAAAACTTACTGGAACCAGGATTTGAACCCGAGACCTTCTGCATTGTAAAGAGGGATAAGCCCAAAGAAAAGAACCAACTAGCATTCAGGCACAAAAGTAGGCCTAAGCATTAAGCATGAGTAAGCAAGCACCTGTCGATTGGCAAAAAAAACTAGTCAACTCGACTTGACTCTACTCTGTGTGTCCTGTCTCACTTTATAAATAATCGGGTCTGCCAAAAACGAAACCTGATCAACCAGTTTATCTGAGGAACACTATGACTTCATCATAGGGCCTTCCATACCATAAGGTTAGGCCCAACTAGTACCTTGATTAAGTTTATTGTTGTAGCCAAATTGAACAGACCTATTGTTGAATGCAAGCATGTCAGTGGTACAAGATACATAAACAAGAGAACTGCCTTAGAGAACAACACATACAACCAGGGCCAATTGCAAATCACGGTGATAATAAATCTATGATATTTAGCTCCACTCGTTTGGTCAGAATCGGCCCAAATGTCGCGAAAATATTGCATTAAAATTAAATAGTAAAAGTATGATATTCATGAGAAATATTTCTTCGATTGTACCTAAAACAAGGCAAGTTTCAGAGATTTCGAAGGTCCCCTCCAACTTTCATCAAGATCGCATATGCTGTTTGACCGGTAGAGCGCGAACAAACAGACAGAAAAATAAACAAAAAAACACCCGAGCTAATTTTTTTGGGGGGTCAGTGAAATTGAAGTCTTTGCTTTGCTCATCCAATCAGAAAATGGTTTGAAAGCCACACTGCCATTTGCAATTGACTGCGATTAGGGGTTACAATGCCACCACCTTGGAATAGTGTGAGAGATCCAAAACTATTGACATAAACAGCAATCTGGTAGGGTAATTAAAGGTTTTACTTGTGAGTGTGACAAGATATCTAAATATATTCAAACTTAGTATAAAATATAAATAATAAATAAAATTATATAGGCCCATCATAAACAATAGGTAGGTATATTGTAAAATGCAATGCATGAAAATTGAAATAATATAGTCTTTCTTTAATTCGAAGCCCAAGGGACCCCAAAAATCCCGGTTTGATTTATAAAAATGTTACCGAAAAGAAATTGTAATATTCATTCCTAGGCCTATACCCTAAGCTTCTGTAGGGACTTCCAACATTACTTTGAAATAATGAGGGTGTACATCTTCGTGAGGTTTTGACATAAAACCATACAGCACGGAAAGAAATAGGCATTTGAATACATAGTAGGCACCTTTTTGCTTAGGATGTCTATTTTGCTAGTATTTGTGAAACATGAAAGCTAAAGTTTTCTGAAACTGACTTTAATCGGTGGCACCATTAACGAAGTACGAACAACGTTAATTAAAAAGTAATCACGATTTTGATAACAAGGTTATTACAATTTAAAAATCATGATAGGCCCATGGCCTAAGGACTGCTCATCTTGTCGTAATATTGACCTGCGTGTACTGAATTAATGAAAAATCATTAAAACACCATTAGGCCATAGTACTGCAATTTTAACCTTGATCCAAAGTAAGCTACATATTTTCTATGTATAATGTAGTCTACCTTTAGGCTTATGTATCTGAATATACAAATAAATCTTAATTCTATAGACTGTAGAGGTACAAGTTTTACATTTACTGAGCTTGTATTTCCCGCACGAACCGCATTTGCAGTCATAGTTTGAATTACTACATTGTTACGAATTAATTAACACTTCTAATAACACTGCTCAATTCACTGCTCATGTACTTGGCAGTTCATGTTAAAACAAAATTGCCCGTTGTTGCATTGTTTAATATATTACAGTATTATTATTAAATAAACTTACGATGGTCATAGAGATAGGGTATTAGGTAACGTGCATACAAATGTTTATTAAGCACACTACAAACATTATTTGTATAAAAAAAGTCTTGGAAAATCTAGTGCCAGTGCCAGTGGTTTGTAGACATATTGAATTGTTATAGTTTATTGGACGTTAAATACAATACTGGTTGGATGGAATAGTACATTACTGGTTGATTGCAAATTCCAAACTATGACGACATGACTTTGACGTTGTGTACGTATTTTATAAATACAAATCTTATCTTAATATTAAATAACAAAAATAAAGTGGGTTATTTAGTACTATAACTACAAATTATTTCCCATTAGGCCTAGATCTTTGACTTTAAGCTTAATAATAATAATAGTATGTCAAATATATTCCGTATCGGCGTACGGGACAAAATGTCCCAACGTTAGTACAAGATTGATAAACCTCAACTAAAATCTTTTAAAGATAAACTGTACAGTCAGGCCCTACACAGTACACACCGAGATGCTGTTTATGTGAATAAGTTACAGGCACAAAGGGTTGCACAGGTCACTCACAAGTTCATGGATGGATTACAAAATAATGGAGCAAATATTTGGTATCTTCACTCGTTCAGTTTCTCAACTAGGCCCTACATAGTTCCAGCGATGAAATGAAAGCATTGTATGACATTGAATCAGCTATTCTACCCACTTGGGCAGATCTTTCAACACTTTGAAAACCAGAGTTAACGCTGGTGAAATGTTAAACATTAAAATTATATTGTTTTGTCCATCGTAACAAATAACAATGTGAAGTAAGATTTTAAAGCAATTTACTTCAAATTGGAACAATTTCAAGAATTCTGTACACTATACAGTGATAGCCTATAAATAACTGTAGTCACAACTGAAGATTTAAGTGCTGAAAAATCAAATCAAAACCTGTTTCATGATTTAGTGATCCATCCAATAATGGGGAAATAGAAGGCTGTGGGTAGCACCGATAAAACAACATGGAAAAAAGACTAGTACTACTTGAGTAACAATCAAGTTCGTTTAGTCTAGCTAGTCATTTCTACAGTCACCCCATCTTAGCCTACAAAATGTGGGTGTATTGTGTACCTCGTTATAAGTATGGTGTGCGTGTGCATAAGGAAGAGATAGGTAGTTCAGAAACTAGTCCGCTTCGCAAATGCTTTTTCCAGTCGCGTTGATGAATGAGCGTTTTTGGTTGATTATTTTTGTCCCATGATTACGGTTTCGTGTCGTTATTGTCATTGTCAAGACAAGAACAAGAGTGAACCATGTCTACCTTCAACAACGATGCAAGGCATCCTACTGCGATCCTGCAAGTCTGAGAGAGACCAATAGGTGAGAAACGACACGTGATTCGTAGTGCCAGCCGCGGAAAGGTGCGGGACAGCGAGGTCATATTGACCAATTGTTTCCCTAAGTGTGATTTTTATGATTAATATTTCTTCGATTGTCCCCAAAATCATTTAACATATCTAAATTCAGTGATTTCGAACGTTCCCATAAAGTCATCTAGATCGGAGTATCCATTTTCCCAGCCGCACACCCAATATCACAAAAACACATTAAAATTAGGGTTGCCGTTCAATATGAATTTCAACATCGATAAATGTGCATGTGCAATCGTCCAATCGATAATCTCGATCAATCGATATAATATATATCAATATTTTTTACGTCGATCGATAATCGCTAATCGAATAAAAATTAGGCCTATACTTTCTTGCATACCAACGCGGACCTTTTGTTCCTTCTATTTGCTTAAAACAGGGTTTTTCCACGCTAGCGACGTCTTTCATGAGTGCGCGCCCCCCACGTGTGGTTGGCCGGTCCAACGAGATCGCACTATGTAGTGTAAACAGATGTTACCCAGCTCGGAAATCTTAGTTAGTTCTGTTAAGGTTTATTTCAGCTTTTGTTGTGATTGTCGTTCATTCATTTACGAGATATTATCAGTAACTATTCAGTAACTATTCTATTCCGATAATTGTTACGTGACGAGATGAATAATATTCGACAATACTTTGGAAAACGATGTAAAATTGGTCTCAGAGAACTGATAAGATAAATGATAATATTATCTTAGCACTCCGGAATGAAGTAAAGCGATACCGAGTTGGCACGGGGTGGGGAGGAATGCATCTCGAAAGATGCTTGTGTTGACTTCGAGTGGTGTACTACAATATTGGTTGTGATGAGGCGAGGTTGAGCAATCGGCGCGGCGATTTAAGCCGCCCAGCAACACACGCACAGCATGCAAGTTGCGTACACTGCAGCAGGGCAGGGGCGATGCGTTGCACTTTGGATTTTACGCCTTACGCGTGTTGTAGATCTTGAAGTAGACGAATTTTTCACGGAATAAAGCGATTAATGTCTTGACTGGAAATATTTTATAAAGTTCTGCAGAGCGAGCGGTTAATTACAAAATTTCGGAAGGGCGAGCTATTCGGCCAGACTGAATCGATTATTATTGATCGTTAAGAGGAATAATCGTATCGATCGATATATCAATTATCAAACGGCAACCCTATTAAAAATAGTAAAAATTGTAGAAGTATGATATTTACAAGAAATATTTCTCCAATTGTAAAACTTGACTGATTTAGGTTGAGAGATTCCGATCGAAGGTCCCCTCCAATTTTCATCAAGATCGCATATGCAGGTTGCCCGGTAGTGAGTCGACAGACCAAAAAAATACCCGAGCTACTTTTCTCAGGGTAAGCGAAATCGAAGTCATCGCTGAGCTCATCCAATAACTTCAATGAATGGCTCAGAAACTCTAAAAAATGTTCTGCATTTGGATTCTAAAAAATGCTTGTACTTTCACAGATACTAGATTTGCAAATGAAACAAATAAGAATTATGTGATGTGCTCTGTGAAAAAGGACCTAATGTCATAAATTTGTTTATTTTTTAATGCTACAAAGAAGGAATGTTTATGGTGGTGTTTTATGGTAAGAATGATGGATTCTGTGGATTTAGTTTTTGCTACATACTAAATGCTAGTTCCTATTTTAAAAATAAATGTTTTTCTTAACATCACTTTTATAACCTGTTCTGGGTTTGAATCCCAGTTGGGGCAAACTTTTACAACAATTGCTATGAATCAATAACAATGTCCTTAAAGCTCGGGATGCTAAAAAACTATGTATTCAGTCACGTATGCTATTTTTGCTACAAATTAATGCTAGGCCTATAAATCATTACATATAATTATATTCTATTGTGATAATTTTGTTTAAATCTGAAGACAAAATATAAAAGTAGTGCTTAAATCCAAAAAACTAAAAAGACAATGTTGTGTTTTCTGTAGGCCTATTAAATTTTAGTGAGAGAGTATTTGCTTATGTTTTTAACGTATCCCATTTACTAGTTACCTACATTAGAGAAAAATAAAGTTTTTTAAAACCGCTTATCACAATCTGTCGGCCTAACACCCGCTAACCAGATTGTTCACTAGATAAACGTATGATTAAATCTCAAGTTCTTTGTTTATTCTCGATTCTGTTTACTTCCATGTTGTTTTGCTTGGGACAAGGAGACTCGTAAAAGCAGCTGAGATTAAGTATCATGTACACTACTGACATACACCACACCCACTACCAGGGGAAACTAGGGATCACTACACAGTTCACTCCAGAGTAGCAAGTAGCAACACATTAAACTTGCCGCCATTAAGCTGAAGAGGTGCCGCAGCCTTTATCAGGCGACTTCCACGATGAATAAAATAATATACAGGCCTAAGATATTAACAATAACAGCAGTCACGGATGGGCCGGATACATCCGTCCAATTTTACTTCTAAGATAAATGCAATATATAAGATGAACTGTGGTGTGAGCTAGTGTACTATGTAGGCACGAACATGCTGGTGCTTCTTCATTACCACTCACTTAACGATATCATCACTTCACTCACTGACAACAGTGACAACAGCCGTCTGCAAGAAATAAGGCTATATACATTTTAGGCTTCCTCTATCTGTTCCAAGTTTAGGTAAGCAGCAATGATTGATAGGTTTTGAGTCACACTCAAACTATCAATTGTTGCTTCATGCCTTGCCCCTTAACAGACTTTACACCATTACACTAACCACTAATGTATGATATAGTTAAGTTAGCAGTAGAGCACCGTACCAAACATGCAGGATAAACCTCTTAAAAGGAAGGATTGAGGAATAATAAGGAATTAATTAAATGTTCCGAGAACTGACTTACAAACAATAATTTCAATTATTGTGCGACACAAGAGCAGGCGGCTGAATGAAGATCCCCGAGATGCTGAAGTTGAAGAATCACACATGAGCTGCGACATACGATGTCAAAGGTTCTTGAGGAGCCACCTTGATGATTATACAGGTTCTTTTTATTCCTGAAATGTGCAACACAGTAACTTGTAAGGTTGCACAACTATAAAATAAAAATGATTAACAATTGGAAAAGTAAACAAACTTATTAATTTAACATATAACATTAATTTTTAACAGTTGCTGTGACTGTGATTGTAGTGGTTGCGTAAACAATGCTATTCTACCCTCTTGTCTTACGCAGAGTCTTTGTGAAAGTTGTACTCCTCAGTAGTCTTGGCTAAGTTTGATTTCGGCAGATGTTTTGATAGTTTTACTTTTGACTAATTTTGACGCTCATTTACAACATTATTCATGTGTCCATTTATTATTACATGACAATATGAATCATATTCCGAGTTTAAACAATTACAAGAAGGCATAATGAGCGTGAGCATTGTTGAATCAACTGGTACGGAATTTGGCGTGGGTGGTGGGGGTAGTGGGGGCATAGTGATAGTGGTGAGGCTTGACCTCAGAGCGACCTATACAATATCGATTTTACAAGAGACAAGGCAGATGTGCTGAATTTCGTAATCGGTCTTCTTCTCCACGTGATGTGGCTCCCATCCCACCCATAGTGAGCGCAAAAACACTAAAAATGTGCGAGACGTGTTCTACAGGTTAAATTTAAGTTTGACTGTAGGACTACTAGTTTGCAATGACTTAACACTGCCGAGGTGAAAACAGGAGGGGTGTTGAAATTGGAGACTACTCACACGAATGAATGAATAATGAATGACTGCAAATAGGTTCACGAGAAAACACAGTTCGGCTGGTCGCACACTGGATTAAAAAAAAGTATATAATAAATAAACATTGTTTACTGTTCATGTTCAAGGATAATCAGAAGATGTGTAGACCTACACGTACCACCTCTAATCTGTGGTCATTAGTAGATTTGTGTGGGATCTTCAAATTTTGGGAACAGGATCGGGAAATCAACTTCTTGTTAGTTAGTATATTTCCCACTAAAAAAGGCTTAAAAATATATTTTATAGTTATTGTTCCTTAGACCTACATGTTTTTTAAGTTGTTACAAAATAAAACACAAAAACAAAACAAAACAAAACAATGAAATAGCTTTCTAGAATATTGTGAAAAAAATACCAACAGTAGGCCCTTCCAACTATCGTAAATTGATTAACGGTCCTTTCTCCTTTTCACTTGTCTTTTGGCATTAGCCTAGAAAGTTGTCTAATTGTTTCATGTGTTTAGTTACAAGGTACAAATTTCCCGATCTTGACGCTTGATGGTGGCAGGTAGAGTAAGGAAATATGAAATATGTAGAAAGCAAGAAGGAGACTGGTATATGGTGGAAAGAGACGAGTGGTGGCAAGACAGAAGAAGACAAAGAGGGCTATTTTCCATGCTCACTCAACAAGGGGTTGGACAAGGAATATATTATAATTATAATAAAACTATCCGCGACAACTATCCGCGACGCAAAGGAACACAAATGCCATCTAGCAGATAAAGAGAAAAGCTTCAAAATATTTAGTTACCGGAGGACTCGTCAAGCAGCACTATAGCTAGAACAGATTACAGCCTTCTTTAATCTTCTATCTATTTTAACACACCATAATATAGATGGCAATGTACATGAGTAGTGATGCTGACTATAGGTCTGTTCTATTGTCCATCAATTTTTACATCAACACCGCCATGATGTGTTTACATCGGCCCGAATTGCCTGCCTTGCAGCAAAACAGCACCCCCCTCAACTATATACATGTCTTATACCATTACCTAAATAAATATGAAATAATCTCTTGCCAAGTCAATTTTTGATCCATTACGAATGATAAACATAAGAAAAGAAAATCATCACCTCATCAAACTCGATGTGATATTGTGACTGTGACAGCTTGGTGGGCGTAGGCCAGGAAGGACTAGCTAGCCTAGTTTGCACATCAACCCATGTATATTATACAAAGCCTAGGCCTACTGGATAATGTAGCTTGCCTTTACGATCTTTGTGGCTATGAAATTATAAATATCTATAGTGCTGCTTGCGCGTACTTCGGGTAGGTACTAAAAAAAAAAACTGCGATAAGCGCTATCTGGATCATCTTTGCATCGCGGATGGCATGAGCTAGTGTACAAAGAAGTAGTGCGGCGGTCGATAGCTAAAAAGACGCATAATTATTTCATCATTGACCCATGCAGGCTGTACAACCACACGAAACCAAAATAAAATCGTCGGCCACTTCATCACCCAATAGAAAAATGACGTTGTGGTCTCGAAATGCGAGTAGGTCATAGATTTACGACACCATCTTGGATGCGCATCGTCAATTGCACTTTGCGTTATAAATAATATTGTACATTGTGTAATTTTTGGATTAAAAAGATCAAATTTAGTGCGTTGTATTCACAAGACATGGGCGTTCATTATGCTAAAATTTATTTTGGATTGCAACAATAAGTCAAGGTGAAAAATTAACAATGGCGGGAAAAATTAACATTTTTAGAATTACACTAAAATGTTATAGGTATATTTTTTTACGGTTAAACCATCAACATTTTCTTAAGACACGGGGATAGATTTTAATTGCGAAATACATTTGTGAACACGTCCGTATTTTTCTTTTTGCTTAAATGCAAATACTTTGGTTGGTAAACTGTGGTTGTTTGTTTGTTTGGTTGGTAATTGGTGGTAAACGTGTTGAAAAGTGTAGCAATGGTCAAATCCCTATTGTTGGATGCGTTGTGTTACAGATCCTGGCCAAAAGACACGTGGAATCTTGACCTGGTCGAGTTTTCTCTTCCGACCCTGTTAGTGTATACCTTAAGGATAAAAATAATCTTGAGCAGACATTTGTAATTTTGGGCAAAATACTTAAATTTACAACGCCATCTTGTTTTAGGCATTGTCAGTTTTTCATTTTCACAGTTTCATTTTGTCAATTTGCTAGATTTCGTCAGTTTATGCATATAGTACACGCTTTTGATTTTCATTCCATTTTTAATTATAATTATGACGGTTGTAAGTAACAAACCTGACGTGTTATTTGGATTTTTCATAAAATTTCCTATTTATCGAAACTAATTTTGTCATCCTGGGACTATTATTATGAAATTATTTATAGGAAATTACAATTTATTAGTCCTTCAGCCAAGTACAATATTTAGGTGCATTTGATGATGGTCGAATAAATGTTCGCATATTTATAAAGAATGTTAGTGGAAATCGTTTGGACATAAAGCTATCTTAGATTTGTCCCATGACACTAATGGCAGTCATTTTACAAGATGTCCGCCAAATATATTGTATAGACATTTATGGTTCAAAGTTGAATTGGGTAAACATATAATAGGGCTTGTCGATCATTGGAAAACGAATTTCCATTACGACCATTACAAATAAAACACAGTGACAGCAATGGCGGCCATTTTAGATGATGACCACCAAATATATTTTTCGAAACATAATTTTTAACAGGATCTTGAAATTTAGTGCACACATGATATTAGAATCAGGATTTTTGATGTAGCCATCTGGATTTTTGATGTAGCCATCTGAAATTGGCGCAGTGGCACGAATGGAAGCCATTTTGCAAAATTAAATGGTTGGTTTAGATTTTGTAATGTACAATGCTTCTTGTTTTATGTGTATGATGTGACAAACGCTTTTGAATAGCTTTCAAATTAAACCAAGTCATTTGTAAATATTTTACTTGCATTGAGATGTAATGTATACTTTGCACGAATGAATAATCATGAAATTACGAAATTGGTATGCCAACTGGTACCTTATGAGCAGAGGGTAGGTATTTGTGGTAAGAACGTAATTTTACCTAAATATCCTGCATTTCCTACCTCCATTGATACCACTGTGTAAATTTGAGATAGCCTAATTTTTAAATCAATCCAATTGCATGCTCCATGTGTATTCATGTTCATGCATTCTGCTCGGTCGTAAGTACTCACATTAATTTGTACAACGCTCCGGAGAAAATAAAAAATTAAATATGCATCTAATCTATCTAAAATGCACAAAATACTGACATTTTTATACAGAACAACATACAAAAAGAGAATTGCTTTATGTAATAAACAGTACTTTACACCGTAGCATAAAGTCGACGCACCGGAAGCTCCCAGCGCATGCTGCAGATGAGTCCAGATGTGTCGACTTTATGCTTATGGTGTAAAATCGTAGTGTTTATTAGATAAAGCGATTCATTTTTGTTGTATGTGGATATGTATAAAAATCGTTGCCTTAGAATTTATTTGTTCAGTAGACCACTTTAACCATTTGAAGAAAATAAGGTTTAAAGTTTTGATTCTATACCAATTCTATCTAAAAGCTATTATTCTCATCTCTTGTATAAAAACTCTTAATATGGTGGTGTTAAATATAACATCAAGTACAATTATTTATCATTTGTGTCATCAGGGGTGCCCAAACTGGGTATCTCTGATTGGATATTTCCCAAGGTAATAAGGCAGGTAGAATTATGAGTTGTCACATTTGTTCAACTTCAATATCCATTAAAATGTGAAAAGTAATTGGGAAAATGGCGTAAATTGCCTAAGAAGGCTTGTGCAATAGACTTTTTTAACTTTTTATAGAGGTAAATAATATGTTCAATATACCATCTCATAATTCCAATCAATGTTTGTTTGTTTTATCCTGCATAGTTTCATGCAAAGAAGGGACATCAAACAAACAAACACTGACAGGAAAGGCTGGTATGTTGAACCAGCCTGCCTCTTGTTTACTGTAGCAATGGATGGTGATTATGGACCAATTAATGCAGTGGATATAGAACAAACAAGCACCAGTAAGTAAATTTAAACATTTAACTAAAAGAGTGAAAATAGACTACCGTATTGAAAAAATAAGTACTGAGGCGACAAAATGTGAGTGTTTTGTGCATTTTAGAATTTGCATAATATGTAATTTCAAATTTTCTCCAAAGCGTTGTACAAATTAATGTGAGGTCTTACAATCGTGAGAATACATGAATGTATCGTGAAGACTCTTAATAGTTGCAAATTATATTTTGCCAAGTTTTTTAAGGGTGCAGTTTCGGGGCAGTGTACAACCTGAGAATGCTCAAATCTAGAAAGATACAGGAGCTTGGCCCTTCTTTTAGATCTCATTGCTTTTGAGTGTGTAAGGTTTGGCTATATGTACAAGGTTTTTGTATGCGATGGGATCTCATTACTTTTTCAAGTTCCATTGCAAATTTTTTTTGTTAAAATAGAATAATTTTAATAAAGTAGTATTAATTGCTATAGTAATACCAATTAACAATGGAATGTAAAATATCTCGTCAACCATAAGATTTGCTTTTTGTTTGCATTGTAGGTGATTATTGTCAAGTTTCTATAGTTAGGGCCTATGTATACTAGTTTACCTTAAATACACATAAAAAAAGCTTATATTATTATTAAAACCTTTATTTCAATGCTTTTCAGCTATTTTTTTAAACAATTTCTTTCAAAAGGCACTACATACAGCCATAATCGTCCATGTAAAATATGAACGTTGTAACTCCACCCGTTTGGTCAGAATTGCTGGCCAATTGAAACTGACGAATAAGACAACAAGCTGAATAAGTAGTTACTAGCGTGTTCACCACATTTTTTTTCAAAAAGAAGGAATAATTATCGAATCCCAATCAAATTTGACATTGTGTTATCAGGTACCTACATCACCCCAACTATGTGTTTTAGGGTTCATAACACTAATCATGATGACTGAGTGACACCTCCAACTCCAAAACACACCAACTCGGATTGCTGCATAATGTGCATGAGTGTGTAAGCACACCGTGGCTTTGATGCGGCGCACTAACGGGCACCTAGATATATTTGGCGGCCATCTTGATTGAATATTGCTTAACGTCTCATATTTATGCACTTTGGCTAATCGAGACGATGAGTGGTGATAGATGAGGATGAAGTATGCACAGAAGGGAGGAGGGGAAACCCGGTACCGGCACGTAGCCTACTCCTTTCGAAAAGTACCAAGGGGACCAACGGCTTAACGTCCCATCCGACAGGACGGTGTAACTTTGACAGTCATATAGGTTCCTCCACTAACCCGGACTGCCGAGCAGACGTCAAGGAGAACGAAGCCGTTACACTAGCTTTCGAACCCTCCATCTGCTCTAACCAGCAGTATACGTGAGTTTCAGGGTAGAGCGGTCACCCACTCAACCCATGACCACGCCCGATTCTGCTTAACTTCGGTGTTCGAGTGGGAACCGGTTAAACGAGCTCGGCTAAACCGCTGGCTGCGGCCATCTTGTAAAATGGCTACCATTAGCGTCATGGGACAAATCTAAGACAGCTCTATGTCCAAATAATTTTCCAATAACATTCTTTATAAATATGCGAACATTTATTCGTCTATCATCAAACGCACCTAAATATTGTAGGCCTACTTGGCTGAAGGATTAATAAAATGTAATTTCCTATAAATAATTTCATAATAGTCCCAGGATGACAAAATTAGTATCGATAAATACGAAATTTTATGAAAAATCCAAATAACACGTCAGGTTTGTTACAACTGTATATTCCACTTTCGTCACATACTGTACAAATAGATTTTTTAGAAGAAGTATTTCGTTCCGATTACAAATATGTACTTTGTTTTTCCGTAAAATAATAATCCAATAATTTATAGCCGTTTTAAAAACAGCATTTTTTTTATATTCTAAGAGCGGTAAAAACGGCTATGACGTCAGAACTGTGTTGAACCAATGCCATCTGGATACACATACATACGTACATCCAGACGGCGGTGTTTTAAACAAAGCAGCGCCTAGCGTAGCCTACAGTAATGTAAACAGATGGCGGACATTTTACATTTAACGCCTAGCCGGAAAACGAGAAAAGTTGACATTGCAATCAAAAAACAAAACTGAAACAGTCCTTAGTCTAGGCCTAGGCGTAGAAAATTATTTATAATACAACAGTCTAGGCCAATCGTTCCATTACGATATAGGCCTTGGGATGTGTATACTAAAATTACTCACTTGACAAGCCCTAGGCTTAGCTTGCCAACCCTAACCTGCACGTCCGTGTTTTGACACACATCCCGCACAAAAATCTTACTTTGATGACTAATTAAAGCCTATTGTAGATGAAGAATAGCATGATAGTCCCAGGCTGTGCAAAAATTCAAGACAAAATGCTCGTAATTCTTTATCACAATGATCTCGCGAAATCTCCTGTCACATACGAAAAAAGTAAAAGAAAATTCGGTGAAAATGTACATCGTTTAAGTGGCTGTGGAGTTGTGTTTGTTGTTGAGCGGATGGGCGAGCACCGCCGTCTGTATGTAAATATGTACAAATATACGTACATTTAGTTTCTAATTGGCCTTGACTCAACACAGTTATGACGTAGTACCGTCCAAAAATGGCGCACGCTCGTTTTTGGCGCGCAAACTGGGGGTCCAATTTACTTCTTGTTTAAATTACACAAAATACATTTTTTCTAAATAAAAAAAAGTGCAGTGACTATTAAGACGTATAGGCTATAAGAATTAAAATAAACCATAAAATAGTAAGTGCAATATTCCCTATTATAATAGAAACGGAATGAAAATCAAAAGCGTGTACTAAATACATATACCTAAAACAAGATGGCGTCGTAAGCGCACTAACGGGCACCTAGATATATTTGGTGGCCATCTTGTAAAATGGCTACCATTAGCGTCATGGGACAAATCTAAGACAGCTCTATGTCCAAATAATTTTCTAATAACATTCTTTATAAATATGCGAACATTTATTCGTCCGTCATCAAACGCACCTAAATATTGTACTTGGCTGAAGGACTAATAAAATGTAATTTCCTATAAATAATTTCATAATAGTCCCAGGATGACAAAATTAGTAGGTATCGATAAATACGAAATTTTATGAAAAATCCAAATAACACGTCAGGTTCGTTACAACTGTCATAATTATAATAGAAACGGAATGAAAATCAAAAGCGTGTACTAAATACATACCTAAAACAAGATAATGTCGTAAAAATATTTTGCCCGAAATTACAAATTAATGTCTACCCAAGATTATTTTTATCCTTATGGTATACACAAACAGGATCGGAAGAGAAAACTCGACCAAGTCAAGATTCCACGTGTCTTTTGGCCAGGATCTGTATCACAATGCATCCAATAATAGCCTAAGGATTCGACCATTTTCGCAGTTTGCTGCAAGCTACGCTTTTCAACACGTTTACCACCAAAGCAACCAAAGTATTTGCATTTAAGCAAAACGAAAAATACGGACCTGTTCACAAATGTATTCCGCAATTAAAATCTATACCCGTGTCTTAAGAAAATGTTGATGGTTTAACCGTAAAAAAATATATAACATTTTAGTGTAATTCTGAAAATGTTAATTTTCACCGCCATTGTTGATTTTTCACCTTGACTTATTGTTGCAATCCAAAATACATTTAAGCACAATAAACGCTGATGTCTTGTGAATACAATGCACTACATTTGATTTTTCTAATGCAAAAATTACAGATTTAAAAATGGTTTACACATGCAAAGTCATCGAAACGGACACGCCAATGCAAAATAGCGCGTAAATCCATATGACGTCAAACCATTTGAGACCGCATGCACGTCATTTTTCTATGGGGTGATGAAGTAGCCAACGATTTTATTTTGGTTTCATGAGGTTGTACCGCCTGTATGGGTCAAAGCTGAAATTTCGGTTTCGACCGCCGCACTAAAGGACTACGTAATATGACATTGCTACTAGTCAAAACTACCAACTCAATGACATTAACACTGCCAAACTTGGATTATCTCAAGATAAACACAATTCTTTTGTCAAAACTTTTTCACACAATTTTATTCCTTAAAAATACGTTTTAGTTTTTAGAGCAAAAATTTTATTCTATGGAAAGATTCCAATTAAAAGTACTCATTTTTCAATTCTACATTAATTGAATTGACTGGTTTATGCATTTGACACCACAATTGGGATACCAAATCTCTATTCTCATTTACAGTGTTAAAAATATCGAGTTTAAGGATCGTCTGCTGACTCAATTATACCTACCGGTAGATGATAATGGAATCAGCAACTTCAAGATCTAATCATAGTAAGTTTCTTGTATTGACTCACACACGTTGTTCCCCATTCATTGCCTTTGTATGCAGCATAGAATATCAGAAGACGAAGATAATCACGAGATTGCTCACTCACCGACATCCATATGTAGACTTAGAATGGAGGCGTGAAATCTTCTGATGCGTTATAGTCACTTCTGAAATACAATAGGTCTGAATATAGACTTAAGCCTACCTACAGTTCTAAAATATAAATAGTACAATCAAAGTTACAATCTCATCTCATCTATGTTCTCTATAACTTACTTTCCCAACCAGTCAACCCTTCTCCAATCTATACCAAAATACTATCAAAGGTTAAATAAGGATTTTGAATTCTTAACTATGAAATAAGATGAAAGCACTGAAACAGCATGCAAACTTGAACCATTTACACAGATCACAAAATAAATGATTTGGATATTTTATTTATGATTTACTATATATCAAGTACAGTACGTAGTAGCTGTCAAGAAGTTAAAATGTATCAAATAGTATTGTAGGTTCTAGGGCTACTCATATTTTAATACAGGTCCAGTTCAGTTATAACATTTTAATTTTTAACATGAGGTCCAGTGGTTATCCTCCATGTACAATTAACCCCTTAGCTGTTCATGCCGTATATAAATCGTCCATGCTAAATGGCATCCGTACTGTGCATGCCATAAATATACGCGCCACAATACTTCCCACTTCGTGTGTCTGTGCATGCCGTATATATACGCATATTATCGCCAGCAGCAGAGGTCTTCATTCTAGTGATTTTCGTTCTGTTATGTTGGTGGTAGATGATAGATTTTTCGAGGCTATCCGAACGGGAATAGGAGCCTGATTGCTTCATCTGTGCATAGTGGTGTCGCGTAAGGGTTGTTTATATATCCAGAAGATGTTGGTTATTTTAGAATCAGATATAGTTTGGAGGATAAACTGAATGATTTAATTAATCACAGTGATGATACAAAAAAATGAGATACTTGCAAAAATGGCAAAGTACCGGTAATGATGGTTTCAACTCAAGTATAAATAAGGGTATTTTACCTTAAAATTAATACTACACACAGGAAGAACAACTTTTGAAAATAAATTCCACCGTTAAGGGGTTAAATGCAAGGTACTGTGACACCCGCATGTCATGCCAGCCTTCAAGTGTTTTTTTTTTCTGTAATTAATCTAGATATTTGATACCTATGCAAATTTAGAGATTTGATATGCAAATATAGGCAGAATCCTTTAATCAGCAAGTAAGAAAGTTACTTTGGAACGAGGATTTCCCTAATGAATGCAAGGTGTTATTGTACAAGGTATACTATCTACCCATCCTTACATATGCTTCAGTGACCTGGACACTAGGAGTCAGAGATGCAAGTAGGATTCAAGCAGCTGAAATGAAGTTTGTAAGAATCATAGCCGGGATATCAAAGTTAGACAAAATTAGAAGCCAGGAAATCAGGACAACAGTTGGAGTCGAGAAGCTTTTATTCAAAATTGGAAGGGAAAGGTTGAGATGGTATGGACATGTCAGAAGAATGGGAGAAGGAAGAATTCCAAGGACAGAATTTGAAAGTGGGGACAAAGTTAAAAGACGAGTCGGTAGACCAAGAGAGAAGTGAAAAGATCAAATAAGAAATGATATAGAACACAGAGGTGACAAGTGGGAAAAAGTAGAAGCAAGGAAACTGTGGGAAGACAGAAGTGGATGGCGTGAGCTGGTAGGAAGAAGTGCGAGTGAACTTCAAGAGGACATGACAGGCCTGGCAAGCCGATGTTTACAACTCATATAGTGCCCTAGAAAACTGGTGGCTATAGCCTCCCCCTGACCTAACTTAAGTTGGAAATAGGAGTCAGATAGATATATATATATATATATATATATATATATATATATATATATATATATATTTTATATTATATATTGGTACCAATCAGGCAGGTAGGAACATAATTGCAGGGCCGTAACGCAAATTGCCCGGGCCCTTCCGCAAGAATAGTTTTCGGGCCCCCTATAGGTGGTTAAGAGCCAAATCGATTACACAACAAAATAAACCATTTTTGAGCTCTAATACCCCCACACAGTTATATTAAAATGAGGTAATTGAATGTAAACTTTTTTCGTTGATTGTTTTGATACAGATCTGATGTATTAAATGTAGTTATCACGACCCACGAGCAATGAGTTACTGCTAGGCCGCTTTGCGAATGCTTTTTCCAATCGCGTTGATGGATGAGCTTTTTTTTAATATATCGGTCCAATGATTACTAGGTATGTTTTTAGATAATTTTTATAATGTAGGGCCTAATATTAATTGCTATGGTACCTACGTAATACCAATTAATAATAGAATGTAAAATATATCGAGGCCAAAAGACATGCTTTTTGTATGCATTGTAGGCAATTGATGGCAGATTCATCGAGTTTCTATTGGAACATGTTAATTACACCTGCAAAAGGCTTATATTAATACCTTTATTTCTATGTTTTCGTCAGAATCGGCACAAAAATCACGAAAATATTGCATTAGAAATCGGAAAAAATCTTCACGATTTCCATGAGAAATATTTCTTCGATTAGGGCCTAGTCCCAAAATCATTAAACATCTAAATTCAGTGATTTCAAACGTTTCCATAAAGTTTCATCGAGATCAGAGTAGACATTTGCCGGTCGCGAGCTAAATACTATCACAAACATATCACATTAAAAAGACAAAAAACGTAAAAGTACAATATTCAAGAGAAATATTTTTTCGATTGTAGGCCTACCGGTACCCAAAAACGTGGCACGTCTAAGTTCAGAGATATCAAAGGTCCGGGGTCCCCTTTAATTTCCATCAAGATTGCATGTGCCGTTTGCCCGGTAGAGTGCGAACAAACAGACAGAAAAAAAAATCCTGAGCTCATTTTTTTTTTTTTTGGGGGGGGGGGGGGGTGAAATTGAAGTATTCGTTTCGTTCATCCAATAAGAACTAACACTATAACACGCGGCTATACATCACGTCTTGTATTAATTTCAAGAGTCACACGACACGTCTTCACGCTTCGAAGACTACTGAAACTAA
Source organism: Sweltsa coloradensis (assembly GCA_024449915.1). Classification (NCBI taxonomy): domain Eukaryota; kingdom Metazoa; phylum Arthropoda; class Insecta; order Plecoptera; family Chloroperlidae; genus Sweltsa; species Sweltsa coloradensis. The sequence goes on from JAMZAV010001122.1 coordinate 50,250, forward strand.
TCTCTACGTGCACCTACCTGTTGACACTTGAAAATCTATACTTTACTAAAAATAGAATACTGCCCATCGCGTCTCCTCCTAATTTTACGTTTAGTTGGTTGTAAAGGATTGAAATAAAAATTTACCACATTCTTCAAATGAACAAGAGATGCATGCCTGCAGATATTATGACACAGGCTACTAATCATACCTTTTCTATTCATACTCTTTTCACTCAAGGGACGAGTGACAAAGAAAAGCTTCCCGCAGCGGACTTGGTAAATTAACTGGACACAACCTAATTTCGGTAAAAATGTGTTATGTTTTCTTACATGTCGAAAACGGACAGTTTGAAATTTGATTACAATAAAACAAGGTCTGTACTTCTGGCGAGCTGGGCCCCCCTACATGTCGGGCCCCCCTGCTTCGCGGGGGCGGCGGGGGTCTCCTTTACGGCTCTGCATAATTGTATTGTGTCTTTTCATTTTAATACACCATGGAAACATATTTTTCGCTTTCACATGTAGTAAGACAACCTAACAGTTCCTTGCATATCATTAATTAATTAATATTACCTATGTTCGAGAGGTGTCGACAAGACAGCTACGGTACTGAGTGGGCTATGCTTCAAAAGTAGGATTTGTTTGCTTTTGTGAATTTTATTATTAAATTTGTGTAATTTTCAGCATTTATTTAAATTTTTGTATTTGATTGACTTTAATTTATTTATTCAAAATTAATTAAATTTTAAGTTGAAGTATTTAAATTCTTGATTTTTTTTCTATTTCAAATTTTGTCGCTTTTTTCCAAGTTTTGTGTTCTACCGTTGAGTTAGAATCAGTTTTCAATGTAATTTATGTAGAGAAATAGTCTGGGCAGATAGATAAATTTATTTTATTTTTATTTATTCGATTGTTTTGTAGCCTACGTTACAGTACTGTATGTGGAAGTTTCAATGTCGGAAGCATGCAAACAGCTATAGAGTGTAGTGCACCGGTAATTGCTTTATTACTGAACAATTGTGATAAAGGATAAAACCTACAAATTTCACATGCCTAATAGGTACCGGTAGAGACCCCGAAATTTCGTGAATGACTTTTTTCACTAAATGATGCTAACTATGACTGTTTTATTTATTGTTAAGTAGTGAAATAAGGCAATAATCTTGTTTTTATGCTTAATTAGAGCAAAATCGGTTCTGTAAGTTTCAGTCCAAAATATGCAATTACCGTATCGATTCTCGCAAAGAATAATTAAGGTAGGTAGGACATCCACTTTAATGGGGGCTGTTATGGAGAAAGTAGGAACTTATAAGTCTTGGGGGTGATGTTGGCAACAGGATCAGGTGCAAGAAGATGTTAAGAAGGGAAATAGGGCTCTGGGATGTGTTATGAGAAATCTAATAGGGGCCAGCCGGGGAGTTAAAGATCGGGCGCGTATAAGGTGGTGGTTAGACCTGTCCTGGAGTATGGGGCGGTGGCATGGGATCCGTATAAGCTGGGGGAGGTTTTGGAGGTAGAGAAGGTTCAACGTAGGGCGGCAAGAAGGGTTACGGGGAAGGTTAGGTGGTGGCGGTGGGAGGAGGATGATAAGGGTAATGTAGAGAGGGTACCTATATGACAGTGTCACTGCAATGTTACGAGAGTTGGGGTGGGGTGGGAGTCATTAGAGGGAAGAAGGGAGGTTAGGTTGTGCAATATGGAGCCTACAGGGCGGCTAGGGGAAGTAGGGGGTGGGGGGACATCCGCAATAGGCTACAGGAGGGGCTTTACTGGGGAAGGGGGGATCATTCATGGAAGTTCCAGCGTCAAGTAGTAAGAACGGATCTGGGTCGGAATGGTTTCTTGGAAAGGACTGTTAGGGAATGGAATGACTTGCCGGGGGATATTGTAGCTAGTGGGTCTTTGAGGGAATTTAGATCGTTTTTAGGGGAGGGCAGAAATTAGGTCTGGGGGAGTGAGTGGTTGCCACCGAGCGGAAGGGCTCATTTGCAACCGTTAAGAAATGTTTTGTTATGTGCCACTGGTTCCGACAGATAAATACACAAAGATAGGGCAGGGTTTGGAAATGGTTTGGATATGCCTAGCTATGAGAGATAGGAAACACGCTGGACAAAGGGGGAGTGGTAGAGGCAGTGTTCATATATTTCGAGAAAGCGTTTGATAAAGTGCCGCACAAGAAGTTAATAGAAAAGGTTGAAGAGATAATAGAGGATCAATGGGTAATAAGGTGGAGAACTGAATTCCTCAAAGATAGAAGTCTTAGAGTTAAGGTAGGAGGTGAACTGTCGGATGAAATCGAGGTAACCTCCGGAATACCCCAAGGAAGTGTAGGCCTACTTATTGGGGCCACTCCTATTTACAATAGGGATGTTAATTGCATCTGGCGGAGGATATGGGAGCGATAGTGAGATTATTTGCAGATGACTGCATTATATATCGTGTAATTAGGATTTTTTTTAGGAACGATGAAGATGTAGGCAAACTCAGGGATGACATGTGGAGTTACTTCAATTATGGACCATAAGAAATTCTATGAGCCTAAATACAGGGAAGTGTAAATGGATAAGGTTTACAAGAAAGGGGGGGGGGATATTGGAAGGGGAAGGCTACTCCTTGATGGGAAAGGGACTGGAAAGGGTAGAAGTCATAAAGTAGGCCTACTTGAGAGTGTGGCTTCATAGCAAATTAAATTGGGAATGTGAAAGATGTAACTAAAAGAGGATTTAGGGTTCTCAACTTCGTGATGAGAACCCTAAAAGGGGCCTGCAGGGACCTAAAGGGTAAAGCGTATAGGCCTAAAACACTCGTAAGGCCAACACTGGAATATGCAGGGGCAATATGGGATCCATACAGGAAAGGGGAAATAACGGGTTTAGAGGCTGTACAAAAAAGGGCAGCAAGAAGAGTGCTAAACAAGGGGGAAAATTGGAGTGAGAAGCTTGTTAACGGTAGGATGGCAAGGACATATTAGAAAGCGTCACAGGTAGGCCTTTGGTCAATGATCTAGGGTGGGAAAAACTAGAGGACAGAAGGAGAAATGACAGACTGAAAAAAATGTAGGGTAAGCGGGGGTAATTGGGAGGTGGGGGTAATTGGGTGGAACATTTATTTTTTCCATTTTCCCAAGTTATTAGGTACAGTTAAAGTGAGTAAACTATCTTAAAATTCTCATAAGATATCCCTCTTAAAAACTTAACAATATGTAGTTGGTTTATGAACAAATTGTAATTGTGAAAGAAGATTTTCTTATTGTTGTCAATGGAAGAGGACTGAAAGTTATTTAGAACTTCATTTCCAAGCAGTGTATTTTCAATCCAATGCTTGTTTTAAAGCATTAAAGATATTGAAAAATATTGTTTGTGTATTTATCACAACAATGAACAAAATATTATCAATGAAAACAAGCAATTAAATAAGTACCACCCAATTACCCCCATTGTGGGGAAATGGGTGGTAAAGAAGTTGAACTTCAAAGTTATGTTTTACCTGCAAATACAAACTTTTTCCACCAGGACTGCGATTCTATAACTCTGACGGAGTTGGACCCGGGCGTTTCCAACGGTAATCGTCTCTGTTGTAAGTGATCGACCCAGTTGAGGTCGATATCGTTGCGATATAATCCGTGACAACCGAGTCCGACTCGGTTATATTTGTATAAAATGGTGGATGATAAGCCTTGGCCTACACGTAAACACAACCAGATTTTTAACTTTATCAAACGAATAACAATAGTATGCTCAAAGAAAACCTACCTTTAGTAAGGGCCTACCCCTAAAAGTCCCGTGCGTTCCCTTTTTTAATGAAATTATACCATTTAAATCCAATTTCTCCCCGATTGGAAATAATACACACATCTATGTCATTTCGAATATTTGACAACTGACTGCGAATCATTTGTTCACATTTGACCGTCCACGGCCATGTAAATCATACCTTTCGACCTCGACCAACAACAACCGGAACGATTACTGTTACTACAGAGTCGGTCCCGTGACAGAGTTGAACCCGTGAAGTTACTGAATAGGGGCCCAGGTTGCTCTTGAAACCAACTTATTTTAGTGATGTTTTTAGATGGCAGTGAAATCTGTAACAATTTCTCTCCATTTTCAAGTTTTTGACATAAGGCAACATAACCTATAAATCTAGTCTAATGGCAATTTTTCAGTGATTTAAGTTTTTAATTTTATATTGAAATTATGAAAATCTTGTTGCAGTTTGTTCACACATTAGCCTAAGTATCTTTAGTAAAAACCAAGACAAAAATGTAAAAACAGTTATAGTCTGTTCTAATTTGCATATTTTGTTTATCGTTGAATAGAATATTATAATGAATTATAACATTATTAAATAAAACCATTAGTTTATAACCTACAACAAAGTGTGAGGTATCAATCTCTTCAGTTTCACTTCCTCTATCACCACCCATTTACCCCCATTCTACAGCATGTGTATTATAGAAGATTTCAGGCCTCCACCCAATTGCCCCCATGGGGGTAATTGGGTGGTTTTGTAGTTGAAGCATAAAATTCCACTTTTTATATGATTAATGACCAATAACTGCTAAAATGCACATGTTTTATTAAACCTTAGCAAACAACATATCATTCAAGGGAGTATTTGTGCATAATTTATATAAAATATTTATCAAATTAATTTTTTTCTAAACATACCTCCCAATTCCCCCCGCTTACCCTATAGGGTCTCCAGGAATAGCGAAGGATGGACAGAACTAAATAAATGCTTAAATAAAGCTAGGCCTACATATAATGCCAGGGGACAAGGGACAACACATGGAAGTACAAAAGGGGAACTTGGAAAACTGAAGGGAAGTTCTCCTTCTTAACAAGGACAGTGATGGAATGGAATGGGCTGACTGACACCCCGTTTTCATTACGGGCATCCTACCTGGACACGCCTTCTTTTTCGACCAGCCGATGTGAAAGTAGGCAGAAACACGTAGCTAGGTTACCCGTATTCGACCAACCTTCATAAGGCGGTTACGGGCACAATTTAAACAACAAACACAACAGGGTCCACGCCTCCACTTCATTTTTGCGCCGTGACTTTTGAGGTTAAAGGTGGGCTGTAGTTAAAGTGGGGCAAATTTCAAAAACGGTTTTTATGTATAAAACACATTTTTGACACGATTTCGATAACCCCAGTAAAAACCTGAGCTCAAACGCACGAGCCGTTAGAGAGCTAGCCCGCCTCAAAGTTGGAGGGGAGGGGGTGCCTACGTCACCGCTCCGTAGTCTCGACGGCCGCGGATCGCAGGCTGCAGCCAACTACACACTATGCGTGCATGGCTCAAGCCCGTGCTTTCGCTGGGCTCACTACCCCAATAATAGTATTGCTAAATAACAAAATAATTAACTCAATTAACTCACCAATAAAGAAGTTATTCAAAATACTCTGGTTCGTAACCGTCAGCTGCTTTAAAACCAACGTAGAATCCTGTTGATTCTGGGTACCTTTCGCGCGAATACAGTTCACAACACACGATGGGTATCCAAATTAACCTTCATTTTCTTTATGCCAAATGTTGACCACGAATTAATCCAGTAAACAAATTGTTGGTAAGCAACGTAGCGATATGTATTATTAAATGCTCCGTTCAGAATTACTAATTGGCTATCAGGCGCATGCAAAGCTAATAAGTGATTTGCTGTGTTCAGTGTATCAAGATTTAACACCACACTTTCAAAAAATATATGTTCTGTGATACAGTCGGCACTGTCCCGATGTTCCCTTATTACTTTGCTGTCACTGCAACACACACTAGTTTCGTCTATCACAGTTATTTACGCACTCCCCACAATTACACCAATCAATATTCCCGATCTGCCTATAATTTTTTTGGTTTCTTCTCCCTTCTATCAGAACGTCGAGGCTCTAAATGATAGGGTTGAATAACGGCCATCACACTCACAAAACACTATCGTACTGACTGCGTGGTGAAAGTTTATGACGCAGTACAGAAGACTCCAGAAAGTAACTTTGGGTGTCGTATTGTGTAAAATGGTCATTGTTCACGGAAGAGACCCCAACCCCTTAACCCCCATTCACTGTGACCAATCATTTTGGACAGTTGAAAGATATATTGCGCCATTATACTAATACACGTAATGTTTTACAGTGTATGAAAGTTGTTGATTCCATTACTAACTCTTTCTGCGTGGGTGGGGAAACGGAAATGGGGTAGAAGACTTGAATTGGAGTATTCAGTCTTGCGTTACGCTTTGATTTGCTTTGAAATACATGAGTGATACAATGAAACTAGGAACGTTGTCGTCACTAGATAATAAGTCGTCGTCAATAATGCACTCTGAGGTAGATTGCGTCAGGGCCTACAGGGTTGGCTTGGTCGCTTTGATTTACTGTCCCCCACTGAAAATCAGTTATATAACTGAGTGGGTAGACTCTAAATACAATTTATTTATTTATTATAACACTCTAAAGATACATCCACACCTTTATCATTATCCACAGGGGCGTCATCTTCGATAGTCTGCCAACGACAGTCATAACCGATTAAGTCACGTTGAATTCCTATTTCCTGGTTGGAATTCTCGTTCAACGCAGTTGTGCCGACATGAATTTCCATCTCCGGCTGTACAATGCAATTGTAAAAATAAAAAATACATTGTAACTATATGTACCAAAACTCTCGCTTTCTGTGACAGCATCTCTCACTATCTTTCTTCTTAGGTACAATTACTAAGTCGACACTCGGCGCTTTTTTGTAACAGGTTAAAACGATGAATCTCCCCCTTTTTATTTAATTGACAGTATTGAATCCTTTTTTAACACGGGATTTGAAATTGAGCCTAATATGCGGCATGCCAAATTGATTTTTAAAATTAGATTATATTTCCAAGTCTTCGTCAGTAAAGTGGGTTGCACATACAACTGAATATTTACTAGGTGTAAACCCCACGCAATTAATTTTCTTCAAGCGAGATTTATGACAAGTCGGCGATCTGTCACGATTTGGAAACTGAAAACTAACTTTCTTTCCATCGACGACCACTGATTTTCCTGGCTGATTACTGCATCCGAATACACAACATATAGTCATATTGACGCGTGTTCATGTTCATAATCATGGGGTCATCTAGCAATACAATACACAATAAAATACGTTTTAGCACAAAATCACAACACTGCCGCCTGGCATTTATTTAATAAGAATAATAAAATGAAACGCTTCAATAACTACAGTATGCACACACACGTTTTACATTGAATTAGAAGGATGGTCACTTCGCACTACTACCCCTATAACGCCCACACATATAGGTAAAGGGAAGATGTTGTTGTTCCCTGCTAGCACCACAGTCAGGTCAGACAGCATGAGGTCCGCGGGCTGCGACCGCTGGGTGAGTGGGAGCGGTGACGTCACGGACGGCCACCACAGAACTTCAACGCGCTGTCGTTTCGCGAGTTCTTATCCATTTTGGATGGGGTTTTCGGCATTGTAGTTTTTACATTGTCATTCTTAAGAAAATACTCGGACCCTTGAGTACAGCCCACCTTTAAGTTGAAAGCGTCGTTTCGCCAGAACAAATTTGTTTTGTACGAGATGTGAAATGAAGATTATAAGTTATATAAATGATAAATAAGTGATGAATGAATGAAATCAACTATCACCATGGTCTATGCATTAGGCCTACAACTAGTTTGTTATTGAGGTTATGTTTTGGTTGCTTGATTTTCTACACTGGCCAGGCCTAATGGCCGTGATTTTTGTGAGCCACACAAATGGCGGTGATATTTGTGTGCGTGTGAACGCAAGCTCTTCACCTACGTGTATTTGGACGTAACTCTACTCCCGTACAATAGCCGTAATGAAAACAAGGTGTGAAGGGATAGGCCTCCGCCTAGTAGGGGAAAAAAACGGTTAAATCATTCAAGAATACCTAGGCCTAGGCTGAAGCAACTGTCGAACGGTGAACCTGCTAGTGAGAATGAAGAGGATGAGCAGTAAATAAAAGAATATGGGAAGTGGCAAGATGGTAAAAGGGGCAAATATACTGATCTTCACAATGACATTGTAAAATGCACGAATAAACTGAAATGAAAATATCGAAATAAGAATATGAAGGAAGAAGACCAAATTGCCAACAGTAGGAGAAACAACAACAACAACAACAACAACTATCTTTGTGTATCCAATCCCGCCTAGCCTAGGCTACCAGTTCAAAACAATGCAGGTTAGCTTTTGAGACTATATATGTAAAAAGTCTAGGCCTAGGGCCTAGTCCTAGCATTCAATATTAATGTACAAATTTTAATAATTACCATAATTTTAGAAAACATCCTGACAGAACTGACCGGCATTACGCGGCCGCGGCGGAAAAACACAGCATCACCAACGGCGGAAAAACACAGCATCACCAACAAACTAAAAACCACGCGTAGCCTGTTTGACACACGGATACCACAACCGCAAGTGTGACGGAAACTGACACTGACAGATCACTGCAGCTGACCACACTGTCGCATGTTGGTCGCATGTCACTGTGGAATTTGTTTTGTCAATAACTTGCAAAGTAGATTATCTGCAATGCTACAAGTACATGGTAGGCCTACTATATAATACAATACAGGTAAACTTTGCCCATATCGATTTTCATTCCACGGAATTTAAAAGTTAAATAGCTAGCTAAGCCTAGGCTACACAAAGCCTAGAATAGGCCTAGGGGCCTAGGCCTACTTTTGCAGCTAGGCCTAGGCCCACCTCTAGGCCTAGCCTAGCCTAGCCTGGGCAACATGAGTTTTAGGCATATGCTCTGGCTTTGGGATTGATTAAGATCAAATTCAATTTATTTGATTTTGATATAGGGCTAACCTAGGTCTAGGCCTAGGGCCTAGGCGGAACGGGTCTAATAGGTCTAGGCCTAGCAGTAGGCCTAGGCCTACATTATCACGTCATACAAATTCAAATTCAAATAGGGCCTAGGGCCTAGGCCTAGAATAACAAAAGATGTACAGGGTAGGCCTAGGCCTAGGCCTACTTTTTCGGGTAGGCTAGCCTACCTACTCTTTCGGTTGAGGTCAGTCAACTGGGAAAAGCATAGGTTGGGGGGGGGGGGCGTGAAGCGCATATTATGTTTGTTGTAGTTGTTGTTCTCCTCTACTATTGACGGTTAGTCGGTGGTAGATTGTTCTTCCTTCCCTCATTATTTTCATCCCTCTTAATCAATTTTATCTTGCATCCTTCTTCCTTTTAGTTTCCCTTCTTATTTCTTGCCTTATTTCTGTAGATTGTGCTTTGTGCTTTCAGCCCATGCTTCCTTTGTTCCTCTCATTTTCCTTCATCCCTCTCATGAATGACTGATCTCTGAGGGTTTTGGAGTTTGGATAGCATTCCCTCTCCTATCTCTTTATCCCTCTTTCTTCTTAATCTAGTCAGGGTGAACCATAGGCAGTGGCTTTAGAGCTTTTAGTGCCTTTTTAAATCCTTTAATATCCTTCTCTCCCACTACCCCTCTGTCAGGCCATTCCACTCTACCACCTTTTCTGGCCATGGACGCGTTCCTTCCCACATCAGTTGCCCAAGTCCCTCTCTCATATTTCCAATTATGATCCCCTCTTGCTAGGTAATTAGCCTTTTTTAGGAGGCTATTCATCTCTCTCCACCCTTCCTGAGCTCTAGTCACCCTGAACATCTTCCCTAGTCTGTCATCTCTTCTTCTATCCTCCAGCTGCTCCCATCCTAGCTCACTTACCATACGCGTGACACTTTCGTACTTCCTTACTACCTGTCCATTTACTATTTCTTCCTTCCAAGTATTGCCCTTTCTAAGTACCCTTCTTGCAGCTCTTTTCTGAATTGCCTCTATCTCTTCTACTTCCCCCTTCCTATACGGGTCCCATATAGCTCCCGCATACTCGACCACCGGCCTCACCAGAGTTTTGTATGCGTGTCCTTTTAAATCCCTACTTGCCCCTTTTAGTGTCCGCATAACAAGGTTAAGGCACCTAAAGCCCTTCTTAGATACCTCCTTAACGTGTTCCTCCCAGCTGAGCTTATACTGCAACCATATTCCTAAGTATTTAATTCTTTCCACCCTTTCCATTAGTTTCCCCATGAGTGAGTACCCTTCCCCTAGGCCTTGGATTATCCTCCTTCTATTGAACCTTACCCATTTACATTTATCAATGTTAAGGCTCATTTCATTGCCCGTTACCCATTCCTCAAGCATCGTCAAGTCCCTTTTCAGGTCAGTTACATCCCTAATATTCTTTATGATCCTGTATATTACACAGTCGTCTGCGAATAGTCTCACCTTGGCCCCCATCCTGTCTGCAATGTCATTTATATATATCGCAAACAGTAATGGTCCCAGTACGCTCCCTTGTGGTACCCCTGATGTTACTTCCACCTCGTTTGATATTTCATCCCCTACCCTGACCCTTTGACTCCTATCCCTTAAAAATTTCTTAACCCATCGGTTAACCCAATTGTCATCAATTACTCCTTCCAGCTTCCTTATAAGTTTGTCGTGCGGAACCTTGTCAAAAGCTTTTTCAAAATCTATGAAAACCGCATCCACAATTTCCCCTTTATCCAGCGAACTACCCAGGTCGTTTACTAGTCCTAAGAGCTGCGTCTCGCAGGAGTAGCCCTTTCTAAATCCGTATTGGCTTTCTTTAAGCCACTTTTTCCCTCTTATGATCTCTTTTATGTAGTCCCCCACTACCCTTTCCATTATCTTTGATCCCACTGATGTTAGGGATATCGGCCTATAGTTCCCTAGTTTCCCCTTCTCTCCTCCTTTGTGCACTGGTATAACAACAGCTTCCCTCCAGCTCCCAGGAACTTCCCCTTGTTCCAGGGAGGCCTCTATGATGTCGGCCATATACAGCGCAGTTTCCCTCATTGCAAGTTGCATAAAATCCCCCGTGAGGCCATCCTTCCCTGGGGCTTTCCCTTTCTTAATTGTTGCAATTATCCTAGTTATCTTTTCCACATCTACCTTTATTTCCTTGTTTCCTCTACCCTCCCTAATTTCATCTTCATTTAGTCCCTTCTTGTTAAATACTGCCGCATAATACTTATTTAAGGCCTCTGCCTTTTCTTTATTATCTACTATTAAATTACCATTTTCTCCTTTGAGTAGGCCTACTGGCAATTCTCCCCTTGTTCCCTTCTTCTTCCTTACATAACTGTACATCCTATTCCAGCTTCCCTGTTTATCATCTTCAGTGAGCATATTTGCCATGTGCTCCTCCCATTTAACTCTTTTTGATCTTATTAATTCCCTTTCAGTCTCCTTGAATATCTCTCTATCTTCAGCTTTCCTTGTTCTTCTATACCTGTTATAATTTTTTCTACCTTTCTTCTTGAGGGCCCTTATATGGTTATCATAGTACGGCGGATCATTATTTGGCTTAAACTCCCTTTTTGGTACCCATTTCCCTTTTGCTTCCTCGCATAATTCTACAAATTTTATCCACAATTCTTCCACAGTGTTGCAGGTTTCTCTCCAATCTCCATAATTTTCTCTCATATATTCCCTTATTCTTTCTTTGTCCGCCCTTTTGTATATCCACGCTGTCTTAATCCCTTTGTTCGTCCTTGTTTTACTATCTCCCTCTATCTCAGCAATTACAGCTTTGTGGTCGCTAATTCCTTCTATAACTGCGCATTCAAACCACAGTCCTCTAGGTCTGACCAGGATAACATCAAGTAGGTTACCCCCATTTATGTTTTCTCTAGTTATTTCCCTCTACTATCTGCTCAAACCCTTCATTAATTATCCTGTTTGCTATTCTCTGGGCTCTGCTGCCTAAGTTTTCCACACCTCCCTCCCAGGTAACATTAGGCATATTTAGGTCACCCACTATTACTGTTCTTCCGTTACCCATCCCCCTGTTGCTTAGAGTGTCTAGGCCATCAAAATTTGTTACCCCTGGTGGCCTATAAACGACAACTATTTCCAATTCATCAGCCCCTGCAAGTATCTTTATCCCCATCATCTCATAAACACCATCCTTCAATGCTACTCTAGCCCCTAGTCCTATCTTACATCCTACCAGTATCCCTCCTCCATGGCCATCTCTATCTCTTCTGAATACATTGTATCCTGTATGCCCCAGCTCTCCATCCAGAATACTGTCATCCAGCCATGTTTCAACCGCCACGACTACATCCACATCATATAACTCCACCATAGTCCAGAACTGAACCTGTTTGCTCCTTATGCTCCTTGAATTTACCAGCAGTATCCTTATTGATCCCTCGTTATCCCCTATAACTCCTTTCTTTTTTTTTCCTTGCCGTTACCTCTTTAACATTCCCTTGGTTACTCTTGCCCCCCCTTGGAGGTGGGGTCCCCTCTTGTTCCTTATTATTCATTGTTCCTGCCATGCTATCCCTACGATCAATATTCCTTCCCCAGTTATTAATCCTTCCCTTGTTATGATTCCCTTCCTTGTTATTCTTCCCTTCTTTGTTGATGATATTCCCTTCATTGTTATCTTTCCTTTCCTTGCTCCCCTCTATTCCTTTTCTACCATTTCCCCTTTCCCTTTCCTTATTAGCTCTGCTTCCCTCTTGCTTACTATCCCTGTACTCTTTGCTCTCTCCCTCCTCCTCCATGTCATCCCTTTCTCCTTTACCCTTCCCACTCTTTCATGTATGATGCCCTTCCTTCCCGTTTGCTTTCCTATCAAGAATCTCCTGCTGGATAATTTCACCCAGCTTGTGACCCCCTTCTCGGTTTAGGTGAAGCCCATCCTCGCATAACTCATTCAAGCCTAGTCTGCCCTCAGTATCAATAAAGTAAGCCCCTTCATCTTCGCATGCCCTTTTTATTCCGCCGTTAACCTCTTCAATAACCCATTGTTTGGTGTCATACCTGGGTACAACCCCCATCACCATGACCTTCTCCACATCCACGCACCATATCTCTTTCACATCCCTTATGAGGGTCCTTATTTCCCTCCTCATTTCACTTCTATACTTCCCCCCCTGAACCCTTCTTATATCATTTGTACCCACCATTAACACCACAGTTTTAACTCCCTTGGCTGTTTTCCATCCCTTTATCAAGTTTATACAATATTATCATTATTATTATTATACTGGGACTGGGGTTCGAACCCCAGTCGGGGCAAACTTTTTCGACAACTGCTATCAATCAATAACTATGTCCTTAAAGCGGGCTTATGCTTAAAAACCATATATTCATTATTATTATTATTAATATAAGGTATTTAAGCATAAGCCCGCTTTGAGGACATTATTAATCAATGATCCAGTTGTAATAAAAGTATGCCCCGACTGGGGATCAAACCCAGCAGCAGCCGAGCATGCGGTGCAGCGCGCGCGCGGAGATCTATTCAACTAGCCTACCGGTATTACATCTTATGACGTCACGCAATGTCCGGAGCGTTTTAGTCCCGCTTCGCCACTAGCCAATTTAAAACCTTAATAAATACGCCAAAGATCGCTAGTTTTTTTAAAATAAATTTATATTTGTGAGTATTTCTTATTATATTAACTAAGTTGCATAATAGAGTTGAGGAGGGAACTCTACTAGTTTGACAAAATTGCAATTTTTTGTTTTTTTACTTTATTTTCTTTGCCAAATCACTGATATTTCAAAGTAAATTAAAAATAAATGTGCGGAAACCAATTAAAAATAATTTTCCGCTTCTGTTTTACAAACAAAAGTAAGTTATAAGTAGCGAGGAGCGACGTGGCCTAGCCCCTACCCCTAGCTTCCTACCGTGCAGAGATGTTGTACTCACTGCCAGTAATCTTACAAGAACATATTAAAAAATCCAAAATAGAATCATCACGTTTTTACTGTTATAGTAACAAAAAAAACTTCAAAACCTTTAACGTCGCTATTTTAAACGAAAATCCTATTGTAATAAAAGTCCTCTTTATTTAAAATAACGACGTTAAAGGTTTTGTAGGTGGAGTATTTTAGCGAAAAAGGATGGTAGGCCTAGTAAGTAAAATCAAGACGTAGGCCTAAATACCAAACATGGTGAATCAATGACAGTGAAATGAGCGAGTGTTTGTATTCAATCTGTGTTATTCTATATAATTGGTATATTTTCAGAGTGATTTGTATAAATAATCGTTAATAATGAGTTCTTCTTCATTTGTTTCTAATTTGAAGTTGTTTTTTATTCTATTCCTTTGAAAAAAAACTGTGTTGAAAAGTAAGACCGCACCAACTGAACTAGGCCTACCTAGTACCAAAACGACTGATTCCAGCAACTAAAAGTGATTAAATAAGTCCAGAAACTACTTTCCGCAGCCAAAAACCAAGTAAATACATAATAATATTCAGTTAGAAAAAAGAAAATCATAAATTTAATGCAAAATAACACTTCCGTCAAATTAAGATTATACCGTTGAGGAGCATTCCCTATTGTCATAAAAGAACCTCTGGCTCTACCAATTGAGCTATCGAGGACACAAGACAAATCTTTATTAAATTGCTATTTGTTGTGACTGTTGACATCAATGATATGAATCAAACAGAAGACTGCAATGTGTGCAAAGTGATTAGATTTTTCCATGTGTTCTTTCAGTAAGTAAGTAAGTAAGTAGGTAATTAGTATAATAAGTAGGCCTATTACAGTATTATGGAAGAAGCTCTTACAACTCATACATCACATTTTTGTAATAGTATATAGGCCTAGTGTTCAACATTCTAATTGAATCGACTTCACAATTTTAAATTTGACCACTGCTGATTACTCTGAACATTTTACCCATCTCTTATTTTTTCTCCTGACCTCCTGATTTTGCCACCCACGTCCTTGATCATTCCTGATACACTCACGTAAGTTCTGACAAATCTTCCGTAAGTGACCACCTCTTCCGTCCAGCTTTTCCCTTTTGGCATAACCCTCCTTGCTGCTCTCCTCTGAACAGCTTCAACTCCTACTATCTCTCCCTTCCTGTAAGCATCCTAGACAGCACCACGGGTGACCAGGAGTGACTTTGTGCTTGTGGACTCAAATGCATTGTATTTCTAAATACTAATAGGTACTCTTGTTTACAGTTACTCCATGACGATGCAAACTTCAAACGAGCCCTGTAGCTCAAAAAATCATAAAATAGTTATTTCAAATATTGAAGATGGCATCACTTTCTGTTACTCCCTTATTCTTATTAAAGGACATATTGTGACAAATAGTGTTGGCACTTGTTGGTTATATAATTCTAGCAAACCAATTCTGACCCTAAAACATGTAGGAGCGGAGAATTCTCCAGCTGCATCAACATGTTCGATTCAAAATACAAATTTCAAAGTATTGGTTGGTCTTCATCATGGTCTCAATCAATTGATTCTAGAATATTGTGGTACAACACTAAAAATTGAAGTGAACTTTCTTCCACGTAATACAACTCTTAATGTGACTCCAGTTTACATTATTTGCAATGGTCATGATGGGCGATTTCAAGCTCCGATAGAAGAAGACAACTCTGTGGAGAGTGCTTGCAAAAGGATCTCTGTAGGTGCTCGTCTGATACAGTGTGTCACTGCGGAAAAGTTGCAGGAAGCTAAGCTAGAACGGAAAACATTTCAACTTGCCCATGATCTCGATGAATCACACCCAGAATGCATTGTATTTCATAGTCGGCTACCAGTCGAGCGTGCAAGACGAATGGAAAATGAAGAATTGTGGGAATATTTTGGTCGTGAGCTAATGCTTTCTGCTTTAGGCAGTGGCAATTGCAAGTTTTTAGCATTCCTTTCTTGTACGCGTTATTGTTCAGAGAAAAGCGCAAGCAAACCACAAACTCATGCGGAAATGCTGTCAATGACAGAGGCACATGTTGCACTGGGAGGTGGTGGACTGGCGTTATTTGGAACCGCATGTCTACACACCTGGCCCCAATATGTTTCCCAAGTGATGGACCGATTCTTAGATGAAACCAAAGTTGACTCTCGGTTTATGGATGATAGCTGCTATAGGTAAGCCCCTCTAAGGCTTCTTCCACTTTGAGGACATCATGCATAGGCCTAATATGCCTGTGATTAGATTTATTTTGCTTGCCTAGTCAACTGTGGCCGCCAACTGTTCCGCTTCTGAAGCACGCTAGTTTTGCGTTAGCCTGTGATTTTTTGTCTCCTTGTTTTGTAATGTATGTCCTACAAATTCCACTAAGTTTATGTTAAACTTTATGGCTAGGCATACCAATCTTTGCACATCTCTGTAGAGATTAGATGTAATTTGTAAAAAAAATATCTTATCTTATCTTACTCTACTCCATCAATGATTTCTTTGACTTGACCTCCTATATTTATTTAAAAACTTAAACAAAATTCCGTTTCCGTTCTTAATAATGTCACATAATGGGTCACATGGAGGTGAAGGAAATCGTGTAATCCCACACACACCCAGCAACATATAACACTGACAGTATACAGTTGATTGGTCATAAAGTATAAACAAGCTTGTTTATTATGTTTGTTCAAGGTTATTCTTGTGTTTTTGTTTTAGTTCTCTCTTGAAGTGTTTTTGTTTTGGTTTTATATTTGAGTTAGGCCTACTTTACAGTCTTTGACAATGATTGGTGAAATCCATTTGAAACGTCAGACAAAATAAAGAATATCACGTGGTAAACCGAAAAAAGTAAATTTAATTATATAAAGGTGGTAACACATACAAATAACCACGAAAACCTCAGAAATTCCATATTATATATATCAATGTATTGCATAGATCAAACAGATGCTAATAAATACATCACAATCAGGGGCGGCTCGTGAGTCATTATTGTGGGGGTGCACATAATTTCGAAGTCATTCTGCGGGAAACAAAGGGGTCTGGGGCCAGCCCCAGCCGCCGGAGGCGAAAATTTTTCAGACATTAATGGTCTGAAGTACCCGGAAAACGACTTTAGAGTATATTTTTCGAATTTATTGGTCGGGAAAAACTCCCCTATATGTAATTGTTAATTATAGAAAACCATCCAAAAAATTATTATTATATGCTTGATTAAAATATTACATACCCGAATAATGTCTCTCCATCTCCTCCGACACGCGCCTCAAACATCACATCGTATCGTTTTAAAAAACTGTTTATTTTTAGATCGCTAATTAACGAAGTCATATTATAGCCATTTTCACTTCACGGCACGATATAATTTTAACACTTTTCGCTCACTTGAAAACTGCTGTTTGATCTCACTTCACCAACCCTGTCGAGTACAACTTTCCCTGGCTACTGACAGTGACTGGAGAGTGGGGGTGAATGAATGGCGCGAGCACAATACCAAGGCGTTTGAATGGAAGTAACGGTTTTGACCCATGTGCACGTGCACAAAACCCAGCTATACCAGACGTTGTATAACAAAAGACAACCTGAGGCTTGTTCTGCCGGCCTTTCCGTGTTAAAATCACGTAAAAATGTGTGCACACTCAGAGTGTCATCCCCCAGCGGCAGCACTTACTGCAGAATGACTTTTGCCGAATATGCCTTGCTCTGGGCCAGCCAAAATATCCATACAAACAATCCAACGATTTATTGGGAATATTACGAGATTGGCTTCGAACCTTAAATTTGGAATTTAGTTTGCGCAAATATTTGGGGGTGCACGTGCACCTATACACGAGCCGCCCCTGATCACAATATTCGCCGGGTTTGATGTGTGGGGGATTAGGAAGTGACCGGAAACGAATTTTTACCACAATATTAAAATTATTAGGGTAGACTAAATTAAGAGATTTTTATTTTGTTTACATTTTTAGAACGATTTTCCATACTAGGTAGCGCACAACTAACTGGAAACTCGTTAGGTGATCAGTGCGAAATATTAAGATTTTTTTATGCGGCAATTGGGAACTCTGGATAAAGTGCTCGCCTGTCAGGCTAGTTAAATGCAATTTTTACTAGCCCGAGCAAAGTTTCACCAAAGATTAGGCCCTAGTCATGTGTGGTTTCACTAGCCTCGGGCGAGCGTTAATTTCGACCCTTGATATAATTATTAGTAGGGATGCACACGATAATCGATATTATCGATCGATAATCAATAATGGATATTATTTCGATAATCGATAACCAAAATTCATTATCGATTATCGAAATATCAATTAATTGGGGAATAGTGCACGAACCAAACTATTATCTCACGTTGTGCCATGCACTGGCTGGTCTGATGGTATCACACTGGAGATTTATGTTTGGAAATGAGCTATCAGTCGATGACCAGACCTGGGTAGTAACGTAACGGAAGTAATGCGTTACTGCAGTAAAAGTAAAAAAGTAATTTTGTTACATGTAACAAAATTACTTTTTTCAGTAACGAGCCAGTAATTTAATTGCATTTTTCTCAATGTAACGGAAGAGTAATTTCACTACTTTTATCATTGTAATTTGGCGTTAGTAACGCCGTTACCTTTGCCGCGCGGCCCGCGCCTTTGTGTATCAAATATCAGTCACTGTGCCAGTGCGCCTGCTGCCTTTCTACGTATCGCCCGCTTGAACAATGTGCATGTGAATGCAGCATTTCCGACATTTTGTAGGTCTGATCGAGAGATTTTTCGAGTCCCGAGTTTTTATTTCAGAACCTAGCCATGTTTACTTTTTGGTACTTCCGCCTATGACGAGCGCCGTTGACGACGTAATTATCTACTTGACATCAAACATTCAAGTCTGTGTCAAATAAATCGATAGTCGAATTGTTACACTTGTAGTGTAGTTACAACATTTCGCCGATAGATGTCACCCGCGTAATCAATAATTTACTATAGCCCTACATCTATACGTCGATATCTACAATATCTCTGTGATAGGCCTCCGCTGGTTTTAAAGTGTGGGCGTGGATAACACCCTGTCTTGAGACCCGCCATCGGTAGACTAAGCACTTGCGTCATACTCGCCAAAAAAAGTAATGTAATTTCATTACTTTCTTGGAAAAGTAACTAAATAGTAATTTAGTTACATTTTGGCTGAAGTAATGAGTAATGTAATTTTATTACTTTTCAAAAGTAACTTACCCAGGTCTGTCGATGACGAAACCAAACATATGAGATCGAAGACAGCGAACGGAACGCAATTGTATTGTTTTGACTTACAATTGCCACACTTGAGGTTCCACTTATAGGTCGGAACAGGCTTTGTTGGTGATATCGATGTTATCGATAATATTGATTCGATAACGACTTTACCATTTCGATAATCGATAAAAAAATGTATCATTGTTCATTCCTAATTATTAGGCCAAATATACCTAAGATAACCAAACAAAATTAATATACTATTATTAGAGGTAGGCCTACGTGAAAATAGCGTTTTGTGAATAGATGCTACAAAGCGCTATATTTTCACTTAGGCCCTACTACTAAAGCAAAGGTTTTCAAGTCCTACTTTATTTTATTTTCCATAGTATCTATAATTGGATGAGCGTAGCGAGCAAAGCGAAGATTCCATTTCACTACACTGGAGAAAAAAATCCGTAATGTTTTTTTTCCTTTCTTTCTTTCTTTTTTTTCTGTATTTTTGTGTGTTTGTCAGCACGATTCCGGCTAAACCGATACTCCATTTGCGATGAAATTTTATGGAGGCCTTCGAATCTCTGAACTTAGAACTGCCACGTTTTTGAGCGCAATCAAAAAATTATTTCTCATGAAAATCACAATTTTACGATTTTTTTCTATTTTTTGAAAATTTATTTTACTTATAACACCTACATGCTTTATCCGATTTTAATGATTTTTTTTACAGAACCTTAATTTTATGAATTAAGATATCCGTGTGACATTTGAGCGCAATTGAAAAATTATTTTTCATGAAAATAGAAATTTTGTGGTTTTTTTTCTTTTTTAAAACAATTTTTTTACTTATAACACCTACATGCTTTATCCTATTGTAATAATTTTTTCACAGAACCTTAATTTTATGAATTTATATATTCTTGTGAAATTTGAGCGCAATCGAATAATAATTTCTTATAAAAATCGCAATTTTTCGATTTTTTCTTTTTTTAAAAAATTAGTACGATTAATTAAAAAAATTAAAAATTTAAGGAATTTTTTATTTAATTTCATTTCATTTAAAAAAAATCTTCAACTTTTTTCACAGAACAACAGATAATTTGCATAACACATGGCAGCTCAATGCACCAATTACGCTCATCCAACAACGCGGCGGGACTTAAGCGTTTTCCTAGTTTGTTAAAACACATATTTATTCAGTTGATATTAATTCAACCTTTATGACCAAATTTCAAATTAAAAATCTGAAAAAAGTTCATACACAAGGTTTTGAAATTAGCCAAAAAATAGATGCTACAAAATGCTATAAAATGACACTTGAAAATGCTATAGGCCTATACACGCACCTCTAACTATTATGTAGGCCTATTTATTTATTAATTTACAATACGTGTTTCATACCATACTATTAGGTACCATATGCCTACTATTAGTATTCCTATGTACAATGTAGGCCTATGTATCCACCGGATGATTAATAAATTAAATGAGATATTAAAGGGCTAAACTAAAAAAATATATAGGCCTCCCTATATTTCATTCAGGCTATTATCAACTAGTCAACTAGTTATGAATTAAGAAATTACTGAAACATTATTGGGTCCACCATTAGGGTACCCGAAATAAATTTCTTTAACTGGTATTTTTCTAGCTAGGTCCCATTGGCAAAAATCTCCCATAAGCAGTGGTGGTCCCCATGTGAAAAAATGTGAAAAATTAAGACACTGTGTGAAAAACCTGTGAAAAAAGTGCCACTTTTTGCTATTTGTGTGAAAAAATGTGAAAAATTAGAACCAGTAACCAGTAAAAAATAAAATGCTCCTTTAAAGCCAGTCTCTTATCTTGGAAAAACTTTTGATACCTATGTTTAATATAATCATTTTTTAGAACGTAGGGTAAATGGAAAAAAATCAAAAAAAATCTGCTGCGCTGAGCAGCGCGTCAAGTGGTTTTCTCGCTATAAGTGACGTGACGTCACTGCAGGGGTACGTCTCGCTCGGCTGAGTGTATTCGCGCTCGGTCCCTGCCTTACGAAGACACTGCTCTAGCTTTCCTCATCCAGTAGTTAGCTGGACTGTGTGGGGTGAACAACATGCTGTAGATCAAGTCAAGAAAGCGATAGTAAACACGTTGAAAATGTGGTGTATATCCTGTTAGTGTAAATACAAAAAATGGTGCTTACGTGTTGTGTTTATAAATGTAATAACAATGCAAAATGTGTTGACAAAAAGCGATCATTTCATCGTTTTCCAAATTGTGATAAGTCGCCAGGCTTGTATCGGCAATGGCTTCATAAAATTCAAAGGGCTAATTTTGTGCCAACAAAATATACTTATGTGTGTTCCGATCATTTCGGGGAAGATGATTTTGAAATAGGTAACAAATTGAAACTACAGTTGTTGCCAAATGCTAAATCAAAACCATGTCTAAAGACAGCAGCAGTTCCGTCTGTAAATTTGACAGGCCCTTCAGATAGCAATAGGCCTTCATCAGAAAAGAAATGTCGAAAATCACAGTTCTAAGTAACCAAAGAGAAGAATGAGTAATTAGACAAAATTCCTAAGAATGTTGCTTCTAGTAGCAATAGCAATATCAATATCAATATCAATATCAATATCAATATCAATATCAATAGCAATAGCAACAGGAAAAGAAAACAAGAGCCGGACAAACTTCCACGTAGACCTAGTACGTCTACCGATAGTGACGAGCAAAACTCATTGCATAGTAACGAATCTATAACAAGTGAAACCATCTTATTATCATCCGATGTGGATATTCAATGCGAGTTAGGCAACAAAACTTTTCGCAACACGATTACACTACATAACGTATGATGGAATAACAATGCCTCTGTACTTCCCCAGTGACAACCAACCATTCACCCAACTGACAAACGATTTATAGGCAATATGTCGCCACATTTTGTTAGAAGTATATTACACAAGTTTTTTTTTTGTTTCCTTGTATGTAGTCTGCATCATGTAATTATGGCGCACCATATTTAGAACGCGGATGTTACGCGTAATGCTGTCGTATGCCGCGTGTAGTGTAATACAGTCGTCACTTTTACGTAAATCGGTCATTGTTGAGGATTATTGACAACAAAGAAATTCCATGTCTGTAGGCATAGACCTACAAAACCCGCACTTACACCATTCAGTGTTACCTGCCCTACAAATAAAACGTTCGGCTCTTTCTCTTTGGGCTAATTCTAGTTCCGCCAACATACTCATCTCCTCTTGAGAGTATGAAGGCTCAAACAAGTAAGGACTAACTCTAGCCATACCACTATGATATACTTTTATGTACACTTATAATAACTGGTCCTCTCGAATACGCGATGCCCAACTCAACTTCAAGTGATAGACTGATCGACTGTGGGACTTGAGAGGCGAGCGTTTCCTAACGAGAGCCAGCAATCTGTCGGTTTGGGTGAGTCGAGCGTACCCTGCAGTGACGTCATCGTAGGCGTCCTGTTTTCTGTGCAGTGATTTTTTTAAACTCGATTTACTTAGCCGCCAGATGCCCGATCAAGCTCAAAGACCTACTTCCACTAAATTGAATGGATATAAATATATAATACGTGGTGCGACCAAGATAAGAGAGTAGGCCCTACCTTTAATAATCAAATATCCATCATTACAAATTTTATTTTAAATATGGTTATGGTTAAATTTAGATTTGCTTACTTTGCCCCAACACTGCATTGTGTTTTTAAATTTACCGCTTCTGGCTACTCACTGCCTTCTGGAGGGTCATCTTTGGATGAGCGTAGCGAGCGTAGCGAGCGAAGCGAAGATTCCATTTCACTACACTGGAGAAAAAAATCCGGAATGTTTTTTTTTTTTTTTTTTTTTTTTTTTTTTTTTTTTTCTTTCTTTCTGTATTTTTGTCTGTCTGTTAACACGATTCCGGCTAAACCGATACTCCGATTGAGATGAAATTTTATGGAGGCCTTCGAAATCTCTGAACTAAGAACTGCCACGTTTTTGAGCGCAATCGAAAAATTATTTCTCATGAAAATCGCAATTTTACGATTTTTTTCGATTTTTAAAAAATTTCTTCGACTTATAACTCCTACATGCTTTATCCGATTGTAATGATTTTTTTCACAGAACCTTATTTTATGAATTGATATATTCGTGTGAAATTTGAGCGTAATCAAATAATTATTTCTCATGAAAATCTCAATATTACGACTTTTTCCTTTTTTAAAATTACGATTAATTAAAAAAAAAAAAGTTAATTTTTTATTTAATTTGATTTAATTTAAAAAAATTTCAACAAAGTTCTGATTTTTTCACAGAACAACAGAAAATCCGCAAAACACATGGCAGCTCAATTCACCAATTACGCTCATCCAACAACGCGGCGGGACTTAAGCGTTTTCCTAGTTTTATACAATGCTGCAAGGTTAGCTACACTACAGGAACAATTCCAACCATCCATACAGAGGAGCCAGATTACATCCCAATATTCATTTAGCCTAATAAGTAAAAACATAATACGTAACTGTGTGGTAATAATGTGATGATTTCAAGAAAATTTGTGTTGAAAAATCTCAATAACTTCATTTTCCAGATGTGAAAAAAAGTGAAAAATTGTAATTTTCAAATGTGAAAAATATGTGAAATTTCATAAATGGCTGGGATCGCCCCTGCATAAGAAATAACATGGGGTCGATCTTTATGCCCCGTGACCTTGGAGGATTTTGATCCAAAAAAATATTGGCCATTATTGACGTACTCGGCAAGCCTTTTCTGTAATAAATCCGCTATATTTTGTTTTGTAATTTGGGCAAGTAGTTTGGTCAAAATATGCTGATTACCAAGAATGGGTGTGAT
Organism: Sweltsa coloradensis; assembly: GCA_024449915.1. NCBI lineage: Eukaryota > Metazoa > Arthropoda > Insecta > Plecoptera > Chloroperlidae > Sweltsa > Sweltsa coloradensis. Next base: position 74,058 of record JAMZAV010001122.1, read on the forward strand.
TTTGGAAGGTTTATTTTTGTGCGGTTTTAGTGTATATTTGCTCACAGTTTCAAGACACAATGTTATTAAGGTCCTTTTAGATTGTTACAATTCTCTAGTATCTAGGTGGAACACAAAATTAGCAAGTTAAAGCCGATTTATGAAATTCCCCAAAACGCCAATTTTCGACAATTTCTGGATCAAAAAACTTGAAAAATTCGTGTAAAATCACAATTTCATGATATAATTGTTTAAATGGTCATTTGAGTGTAGTATTATGCTAGGCCTATAGATTTTGTGGAAAAAATCAATTTTTTGGGGTAATAGCCCCTTAAGAAAATCTTACTGTAGGCAAACCATTCAACCGATATTTTGGTCAAACCAAAGCATATCTTACGTACCAAAATGGAAATAATTTTGGTTCATGGTATTCATTCATTCATCTTTATTTAGCATTTGCTATTTTTTACTACTCATACACAAGCATATAATTTTACAATTTACTTTTTCATATTCTTGATCGAAATTCAGTCTTAAATGTACCAAACGGTACGGCTGGACATCACCACACCATTTATATTGCATCATTCAAAGCATAAAAATGATTACATTTTACATTTTCATCTTTTCGACCAACTATAGTTGTTCCGAAGCAAGCAAGCAGATGCTGACGTCACCGGCGGTTGGATTGCAGCCAATCGGTGATGGGAATTTAAAAAAAAATGGCAATCTATTCTTTGATTAAACTAGGAAAACGCTTAAGTCCCGCCGCGTTGTTGGATGAGCGTATATGGTGCATTGAGATGCCATGTGTTACGCGGATTTTCTGTTGTTCTGTGAAAAAATCATTACTTAATCGAAGATTTTTTTAATTAAATTAAATTAAATAAAAAATTAACTTAATTTTTATAATTAAATAAAATAAAATAAAAAATTAACTTAATTTTTTTAATTAATCGTAATTTTTTAAAAATAAAAAAATCGTAAAATTGCAATTTGTATAAGAAATAATTATTCGATTGCGCTCAAATTTAACACGAATATATTAATTCACGAAATTAAGGTTCTGTGAAAAAATCATTACAATAAGATAAAGCATTTAGGTGTTATAAGTCAAAGAATTGTTTTAGAAAAGAAAAAACCCGTAAAATTTTGATTTTCATGAGAAATAATTTTTCGATTACGCTCAAATTTCACACAAATATCTTAATTCATAAAATTAAGGTTCTGTAAAAAAATCATTACAATCGGATAAAGCATGTAGGTGTTATAAGTCGAAGAAATTTTTTAAAATCAAAAAAAATCGTAAAATTGCGTTTTTTATGAGAAAAAATTTCCCGATTGCGCTCAAAAACGTGGCAGTTCTAAGTTCAGAGATTTCGAAGGTCTCCATAAAATTTCATCGCAATCGGAGTATCGGTTTAGCCGGAATCGTGTTAACAAACACACAAAAATACAGAAAGAAAGGAAAAAAAAAAAAAAAAAAAAAAAAAACATTCCGGATTTTTTTCTCCAGTGTAGTGAAATGGAATCTTCGCTTCGCTCGCTACGCTCATCCAATAAAGTTGTTTGTTAATCTTGAAATTAGATATTTACACCAATAACATTTAAAATAAATTGTTGTTGTGTTGTTTGCACATAACTATGAGGTTCCAAAACATCTACAAATCTGGCAGGGCCAGGAACAAAACATGCTATATTGGTTATAAGGTTTTATTTTGTATGTATATGCAGTAGCCACTAGCAAGTGGCTAAATAGTAGGCCTGCATAAAGAGTATACGCCCCTACATGTATATTGCATACCCACATCTAATAATAGGTAGGCCTAGATTCTAGGCCTAAAAAGAATGAATTACGTTTACAAAGTACAAAGTGAATACAAAATAAAATGTGAGCATCTATTTTCAGCACATTTTTGTGTGTAAAAGTAAATCTAAAGTAAAAAACATTGAAAAAATTATTTGAAAATTTTCAACGTTCTATCACTAGTGGTCCCCGATTTAAAATACTGATCGCTCATTGGCCCGCCGAAACCGCACGCATCTGCTTACTTGCTTTGGAGCAAGTATACACTACTATTAAAATAATTAGCAAATCAACAATTTCTTAAGCTCTACAATACTAGGTTTTACAGATGTTCAGCTTAGAATACCTACTGATAACTTACTTTACAACAGCAATTTAACTTAGTTCACTTAGTTTAGTACTGTTTATCCAATAAAAGTTTCCTGTTCGAAGGGTTTAGGTGCCAATTTTCTTTCTCTTATTAGCTTTGTGGTTTTAGTTCTAAATGATTTGGTATTTTTAACTCTCTAATGTCATTTGGAATTCTGTTAAAATATCCTAACTCCTCTAGTAAAAAATGACTTGTCCCCTCTGCCTGCATTTGATTGGTCTAAACCCACCTTGATATTCCATCTTGTCCCATAAGTATGAGGTTTTTCAATGTTCATTAATTTCCCTTTTAGTTATCCAGGGCACTTCCCTTAAAATTCCTGTGTAAGAAAGGAAGTGTATTGAGCATTATTCTATCCTTAATCATAAGGCTCATAATCCATCCAAGATCTTAATTCATTCGTATAATAGATGTACTTAGTCCTTACCAATGGTCCTTACGTACCCCAAGAATAAGGTGACCATATTTTGAAAGTTACAAACCGGGGCAATTACTAAAGTGTAAGCATATATACCCCACGGACCGTTTCGGGGTTTGGGGCAGAGCCCCCAGCCACCAGAGGCGATTTTTGGATGAGCGTAGCGAGCGTAGCGAGCGAAGCGAAGATTCCATTTCACTACACTGGAGAAAAAAATCCGGAATGTTTTTTTTTTTTTTTTTTTTTTTTTTTTTTTTTTTTTTTTTCTTTCTTTCTGTATTTTTGTCTGTCTGTTAACACGATTCCGGCTAAACCGATACTCCGATTGAGATGAAATTTTATGGAGGCCTTCGAAATCTCTGAACTAAGAACTGCCACGTTTTTGAGCGCAATCGAAAAATTATTTCTCATGAAAATCGCAATTTTACGATTTTTTTCGATTTTTAAAAAATTTCTTCGACTTATAACTCCTACATGCTTTATCCGATTGTAATGATTTTTTCACAGAATCTTAATTTTAAGAATTAATATATTCGTGTAAAATTTGTGCGTAATCGAATAATTATTTCTTATGAAAATTTCAATATTACGATTTTTTCCTTTTTTAAAATTACGATTAATTAAAAAAAAAAAAAGTTAATTTTTTATTTAATTTGATTTAATTTAAAAAAAATTTCAACAAAGTTCTGATTTTTTCACAGAACAACAGAAAATCCGCAAAACACATGGCAGCTCAATTCACCAATTACGCTCATCCAACAACGCGGCGGGACTTAAGCGTTTTCCTAGTTTAAAGATATATTTGAGTCAAAGGCACAGAAAATAGCTTTCTGACTTGAAGATATGATTTAAATATGGTTGTAATGTGTACATTTTTGTACTCATAAAATCTTAATCTAGTGGTTAAAAAATGATGTTCAAAACAAAATACAAACATTCCACAGAAAATAATGTATTGATGAGGGCATCACACTAATGAAGGTTTAATCAATAAGAATAAAGATATTTTGAAAATGCATTTAATTTGTATAATATGGATGGTTAAACTTTTAATACACTTTGTCTTTACAACAAAATAATAAGTTCAGGTACCTATGTAATTCATCAAAAACGTAGTTCAGTTGCGTGATTGATACATTTTGATTTTCCATTATCTATAAACAAAATCAATGCAAATAATAACTGAGAAAATTAGTGGTGTGCGAGTGCTGGTTTTTTAGTTCGAAATGAGTACTTAAAATAACTCTAGTATCGAGTCCAATTCGAGTCCAAGTAGCCTATCTACTTCGTCTTATTTTTTAAATTTCACTATTTTGTTCTTATAAATAAATAAATATATATATATGTATGTATTAGGGATGCACACGATAATCGATATTATCGATCAATAATCAATAATGGATATTATTTCGATAATCGATAACCAAAATTCATTATCGATTATCGAAATATCAATTGATTTGTCAATAGTGGCACGAACGAAACTCTAAAGACGGAGATTATCTCACGTTGTGCCATACACTAGCTGGGCTGATGGTGTCACACTTGAGATTTATGTTTGGAATTGACCTATCAGTCGATAACGGAAACCAAACACATGACATCGAAGACAACCAAGCAGTAAACGGAACGTGATTGTTTTGTTTTGACTTACACTTACCATACTTGAGGTTCCACTTAGGTCGGCACAGGTTTTGTTGGTGATATCGATATTATCGATAATATCGATTCGATAATGATATTACCATTTTGATAATCGATAATGAAAAAAGTATTGATGTGCATCCCTAATATGTATAGGTTCTGCCCTGGTTCATCTTATTTTCGACGCGGTTTTACCCTAGATCCTTGTTTTTATCCTATGACGGGCCGCGAAAACCTGCTATATACTATATACATATATACATATGGATTGTTGTAGGTTTTATACATATAAACATATAGATTGTTGTAGGTTTTCGCGGCCCGTCCGCCCGGATAAAAACAAGGATCTAGGGTAAAACCGCGTCGAAAATAAGATGAACCAGGGCAGAACCTGGGCGTCCACCGACGTTTCGTCTGTACTACGTCAGACATTTTCAAACGTACATAGGCCAAACAGGCAGACGCATAGCAGTGAGGATAAATGAACACTCGAATGCTGTGAAAGCAGGTGACAAGAAATCAGCCCTGGCTCAACATGCTAAAGCTTACTCGCATGTGATAGATTTTTTACAAAACGAAACTATTTGCCCTGTACAACAGCTCAAACCACGTATTATCCGTGAATCTGTGGAAATTGAGAAACGGCCGAATAACATGAACAAAAGAGATGATAGCCAGAGCCTCCCTATTGCTTGGAACCTGCACTCATGCTCGAAATGTAGTCCGTAACCTATCTGCAAATCCTCGGAGGTGGTGCAAATTTCAGATTCCATAATTCTAAGCACGAATAACATTTCAAAAGACATCCAAACAGGGCCCCATGACAAGAAACCGGACCCAAAAAGGTTTCACTGCAGTAAGTGTGCTATTTTGTTTCTCAATTGCCACCATCCGTATATTTTTTTCGATATGACATCGCCGCCCGCACCTTTTCACGATATGACCTCGCCGCCCTGCACCTATTTTCTATATAACCTCGCCGCCTCGCACCTTTCAGCCGAGGCTATAAAAAGGCGGGGGCTGCGTGCTTGCCAACACTGGGGACTCCAACCTCCGTAGTCCAGTCAACCTTGAAAATGTCCCGCGTAGTACAGACGAAACGTCGTGGACGCCCAGGTTTCTGCCCTGGTTCATCTTATTTTCGACGCGGTTTTACCCAAGATCCTTGTTTTTTATCCTATGACGGGCCGCGAAAAACCCACAACAATCCATATATATATATATATATATATACAAAACAGACCAAAAATTAGACAGTTTTAAATTGGTGGCCGCATAGCTCAGTTGGTAAGAGCATAGCCCGGTAAGCTAAGGTCCCGGGTTCAAACCCCGGTGTAGTCACTTTTTTAATTTCTGTCTAAAGTACTAACATATATATATATACATATATACATATATATGGATAATAATGGAATTTATATAATAATATAAATATAATAAAATATAAAAATGGATAATGGAGTTTCATTCCCAGATGGTGGTGGAGCATCAGCCTGCAATAGTCTAGTATGTCTACTTCTCGTTATACGAATACCCTGGAGAACTGGATGATATTCATTAATATTTGGTGGCGGAGCATCGTCCTGCAGCGGTCTAAGATGGGCATGTCTACTTCTGGTCACAGGACCTTCCAGGAGTAGGCCTTCTGGGCGAGTTTCATTTCGAGTAGGTGATGGATCATCATCCTCCCATGGTCTTAATTTAACTAGTCTAGTTGATATGATTGGTTTCCAAGAAATAGACATGCCCATCTTAGACCGCTGCAGGACGATGCTCCGCCACCAAATATTAATGAATATCATCCAGTTCTCCAGGGTGTTCGTATAACGAGAAGTAGACATACTAGACTATTGCAGGCTGATGCTCCACCACCATCTAAGAATGAAACTGGTCCATTAGACCAACTCCGGGAAGGTCCCGTGACAAGAAGTAGGAGATAACTTACACCGCTGACATCTGGAGGCTCTCTCTCATCTCTCTCTCAACTCTCTGTCATCTAGATCTGTTTTCCTAGATGGCTGTGTTTTAATTATTGTCATCTTGTACTTTGTTATTCCATTTTGTTTTTGTTTAATAACCTTGATAAAGCTAAGTGAAACCCTAGTGAAACGTCGTAAATAAAATATTATTTTATAAAATAATCACACGCAGTTTTACCTCAAAACATATATTTTCATTATTATATATATTATATAATTAAATAATAAATATAAATTTATTATTTACAATAGAACAATTTATTAATTTTATTTATTGATGTTAGTCTAAATGTTCATGAAGACAGAGTAACATCTAATTGATTTAATACATCATAGCACAAATATTAGGGCTAGGCTATGACATTCAGTAAGTGATATTACATGAAAATGTTGAAACAAACCTTATAGTGACATATTTTTTTTGTGCCCAAAAATAGTTCAAACTTCCAAAATTAATATAAACATCAAAAGACTCGGGTTACTATTATGGCTAAGTAATCAGCATTGGTAAGCTAGCGCCAAAAATATATAGGCCCAACGATTTTTACGTTTTCACACACGTGCGCGACCCGGCACCTCCACCAAAATCATTAATAATACTCGCACAACCCTAGAGGAAATGAATTATCTTCTTTTAAGTGGAAGAACTATTTCATTGTTTTTACTTTTAGTATTTATCATAGAGGAGTGTATTTTTTAAAACTAGGAAAACGCTTAAGTCCCGCCGCGTTGTTGGATGAGCGTAATTGGTGCATTGAGCTGCCATGTGTTATGTGGATTTTCTGTTGTTCTGTGAAAAAATCATTACTAAATTGAAGATTTTTTAAAAATTAATTAAAAAAAAAATTTTTTTTTTTAATTAATCGTAATTTAAAAAAAGAAAAAAATCGTAAAATTGCGATTTTCATAAGAAATAATTATTCGATTGCGCTCAAATTTCACATGAATATATTAATTCATAAAAGTAAGGTTCTGTGAAAAAATTATTACAATCGGATAAAGCATGTAGGTGTTATAAGTCAAAGAATTGTTTAAAAAAATAAAAAACCCGTAAAATTTCGATTTGCATGAGAAATAATTTTTCGATTGCGCTCAAATTTTACACGAATATCTTAATTCATGAAATTATGGTTCTGTGAAAAAATCATTAAAATCGAATAAAGCATGTAGGTGTGGTAAGTCGAAGAAATTTTTAAAAAAATCGAAAAAAATCGTAAAATTGCAATTTTCATGAGAAATTTTTTTTTTGATTAAAAAAAATTCTCAAAATTCTCAAAAAGATTCTCAAAAACGTGGCAGTTCTAAGTTCAGAGATTTCGAAGGTCTCCAAAAAATTTCATTGCAATTGGAGTATCGGTTTAGCCGGAATCGTGTTAACAAACAGACAAAAATACAAAAAAAAAAGAAAAAAAAACATTTTGGATTTTTTTTCTCCAGTGTAGTGAAATGGAATCTTTGCTTCGCTCGCTATGCTCATGCTCATCCAATAAAACATTATCCTTCCATGCACGGTATAGTTAAGAAAATACCCAAAATTGCAAACCGGTACAAATACGTCATTTTAATGAGTCTCTCGGGACACCGGTACAAGTGTTCTGAAAACGGTACTGTACTGGTCAAACCGGTACATCTGGTCACCTTACCCAAGAATGCTGATTCAAATGAACATTCCAACTTTCTTTGCCATTTTTTAAATTATGAACTGTCCGTGTTTCTTATAATGTGAGTTTGTCATCAAGAATAATTCCTTAATACCGGAAGTCCTGTATACTTTCTATCGTTTGACCATTCATTTTTAGATCAATGGAACTATCACACTTATTGACAATATTTCTATTAGTTCCTTGCATAAATAGTAATAGTAAATACTGTACTTGTTGTCTAATTAACAGTTAACACTAATAACATGGTTTTACGTTTGTTTGTTTTTGCAGGGGTACTTACGGAGGTTGCTTTGCTACTACACTAGGATCTGTTTGCCATGAGTTGGGCCATACATTTGACTTGGGTCATTCTGTAGATGGCATTATGGGTCGTGGTTTTGATCACATGGACCTGGTATTTACCCTTCAGTCTTGCAGTGACAATGACAGTTACAGTGAAGATGGCAACAGTAATGTGATATCTCCTGACATTAAAGAGATGAAACAGCATTCTACTATTAACTTTGCAAAGGTACTCGAGGTTTCATACACGATATCATCACCGATAAAACGACCATTAAAAAAGGATTTTGCCACACATAATAAACCGTCTGCTGCACGTACTCTGGACAGTAAGATAAATACCAAGAATAGCAATGATCTAAAAGTGGATTGGGTGATCTCTTCAAGCTGTCAAGAAACAGAGGATCAAACGTTTTGGTCCGATAGTTGTGCAGCCATGCTTAGATTTCACAGGTAATAAATACTATTACTACTCTAAGGGGCTATGACCCCCCCAAAAAAATTTTTACCACATAATCTATAGCATAGTAATGCACTTAACCTCCTCAGACCCAGGGTTTACTATTAACAATACTGCACCGCGTGTGTAACTCAGGACACGCCGGGTCTGAGGACCTTAAATGACCGTTTAAAAAATTATATATTGTAACTATAATTTTACACAATTAAAAAAAAATATATAGGCTATATAAAAAAATTTCCAAAAATTTGCGTTTTGGAAAATTTCTTAAATCGATTTTAACCTGCTTCTTTTTTGTTCCACATAGATACTAGAGCATTGTACCAATCTAAAGTGGCCCTGTATAACATCGTGTCTTGAAACTGTGCACATAAATTCACTCAAGCACGCAAAAATATGCATTCCAAAATCACACCCCTCTTGGTAATCAGCATATTTTGACCGAACCAATTGCCCAAATTGCAAAACAAAATATAGAGAATTTACAGAAATGGCTGTAGAGTAGGCCTACGTCAATAATGGCCAAGTTTTTTGGATCAAAACCCTCTCAAGGTCACGGGGCATCAAGATCGTCCCAATGCTATTTCTTATGGGAGATTTTTACCGATGTGATCTAGCTCGAAAAATACCAAGTTTGATAAATTTGTTTCAGGTCATGGTGGACCCAATAATTTTTCTGTGTAATTAGCCTGAATGATTTTTAATTAGTTTAGCAGGTGAATACCCCTACTAACTTACCAGTAAAGTATAAATTTCTACTTTTAAACATAACATTTACCTATGACTATAGCTTAGTAGATCGCCTACATTAGGTAGTGGCAATTGAAAGATGCACAGTTAAAAATGTGATTTAGGAAAATCTTGTTGGTTTTGCTCCTGGTTTTATGTTGGTACTACTACTAGGTAGGCCCTACTTTAGCCAAGCCATAGATATATAGCCTATATTTAGGGACCCAGAAATTTCGTGAATGACTTTTTCATCACTAAATGATGCTACATATGACTGTTTTATTATTAAGTAGCAAAATAAGGCAATAATCTTGTTTTTCTGCTAAATTAGACCAAAATTGAGAACTTTTCTAGATTATTCTGCAAGTTATAGCTCCATAATATGCAATTAATACGCAATTGGGCATTAAAATCAACATTTCTGTTTTAACGTTCGGCACCATGACAGTTGAAAATATTATAATCGTACATGTTTAGCTAATTCCAATTAAGCTAACTTTATATGCCCTAAATATTCATTAACGTGTAATACCTGTTCATTTCGCTTAAGGTTAGTGATTGCAGTGCTATTTTTATGACGAAATGATGCCTTCATCTTGAGTTTATATACTGAAATTGAAGATTTTTTATAACGAAATGAAAACTTTTTATTTGCTATTTCTCAGGGCCCCTACCTATATTATATTTTTATTTTTGGTATTAAGTTTGATTGGTATTCTGATTGTATAAGTTCTTTATTCCCCTTGACACGCAGGCCTATACTAGATGTCAGAATTAAGTTATCAGAACGAGGTTATCTTTTACCGACACCACCGACCATTACACCTGGCAAATCTTGCATTTGTTCTAAAAGGTACCTTTAAAGCTTAAAGTCACAGTAAGTTAGCACCCAGTGAATGGGCAAGGAGTAGACAGCTTGCTCTATTTATACAACTAGAAAAACTAACCCTAATTGATTTCTACACTAGAAATAAGCCTGCGCTAGGTTAAGCAAAGTTTGGTGAATCCATTAGACATTAATAATTAATAAATTTACAAACCTTGTGTTAATATTAACTACGCCCAAGGCCCAGTGTTTAAAAGTCCCAATATAGGCCAAATTCAAATAATAAAATAGGGCCCTCATTTTCCCCCACGGCCTGTTAGATGACGTCATCGAGTGGTGGCTGTGTGATATAACGACGCCTGAACGAACAGAATATTCACAAGTGAGGTCGATATACCGTACTTGCTCCAACGAAAGAATGCATATGTTTAGTAGTGGTGGGGATAGTATGAATGCGCGGTAAATGGAATGTCGCCTTTGTGAATGAAAGAGAAAAAATATCTTTTACCAATGCAAGTAAAAATTATCTGTGCTAGATCACAGAGTTCCTCCGTGTGCTAGATCCACGCTCCGAGTCCGTCCGAGTTGTCATTGTCGTCGTCGTCGGGGAGGTAGTCAAAGGGAAGGGTAAAGTTCCCCGACGATGACCCAGAGCTCGCCATTAGTTTCAGGGAGTGATTCTCCCCTACTCACCTGTCAAACCACATGAAGGTTGCGAGTTGGTTTGGAAGACAGACAATTATACCTAGACTATATGTTTTATAGTATAGACTAAATGTTGTGTTTGATTCACAGGTGGTTCAATAAGGATGTAGAATCTACTGGCAAATTAAGATTCGAGCCTCACAGGAATGTCGTGTCATCTACAGCAGGAGTACGTGTGGTAGAGATACGGGATGAAACCGGTCTTGTTATTTCTTCATGGCAATTCTTGAAGAATAAGGGACGAGATACTTTCCTTCTTCCTGTAGGGTACTGGTGCCAACCTCCTCATACACTTGTTGCAGAAGATTCCGATGGCAATGTCATCAAATACCCATTTTCTCATTCTTTTTAAATTAATTCCTTTGTAAATTAGCTTAATGACTAGTTTTAAACGTTGAAGTGTTTATTTATTTATATATTTACTTAGATATTTATTTTATTTATTTTTTATACTATAATGGCATTTATTTATATATTATTTATAGAATTGATTAATGACAATATAAAGGTCTATATAGGCATACAGTGGAGCCTATGTAGTTTGACAGTGATGTAGACCATAGATCAGCAACAGGCAGACCACTGTCCAAATCCGGACCGCATAGGCTAAGAAAATTGGACCGCCAGAATATCTTACTTAAACTTTTGAATACATATTTGAAAATTAATTCTTCTCCAGACCAAATGTATTTTTATGTATTATAGTCACCTCATATCATTACGCTTTGATTTACTTGTGTATCGCAATATTGAGTTTTATCAAGAGCAATTTTTGGTGTATTTTGTCCTTTCAGCTCTCATTAAATGACCTTGTGCACTGCACCTTTCCGAGAAAATTTTGTTTGCTCTTGTTGAAGGCCAAAAGTGAGATTGGATCGTTGGCCTACAATCCAATCCAATTGGCTCCCATGAAGTAGATATGTAAAGAATGCATATTGAAATATATTTTAATTATTTGGCTGCTTTGCAAACGCTTTTTATAGTCGTTTTGTTAAAATTAGCGAGTGCAGCCTATCTCCCTGCATTGAGGACATTCTCCGTTTTCATAAGAAATATTTCTTTGACTGTACACAAATTCATAGCATATCAAAGTTCAAAGATTTCAAAGATCCCCTGAAAATACCATCATGATTAGAGGTGGTCGCGTGACGTGAGTACGCGTGACTCACGACATTTCTCGTGATTGTGCGTGAACGTGAATGCTTTGAATAGGTACCGTGAATTTGCGTGATAATATAACAGTCACGCGTGTATCGTGACACGCGTGACACTAAATGCTCTAGCGCGGAACGAGCCCTTCAAATCCGCGAGGCCAGGCCACCCTCCTCTTAGCTCGCCTTGATATGTAGCACCCTGCCCTAAAATTCAGCCATGAATACGCGAACGAGAGAGTAATAAACCAACAATCTCTTGAATTTATTGTCCACCAATTACTTGTATTCATCTCTAGTTATTTATTTTTTCACCACTCTCTTGAGAGGAGCAAGTGACGACAGGATGTCTGCCATATTCTGACAATGCGAAGATTGCAAACATGACCTGCACGGCGATTCTCTAAAGTCCGCGTTAACGTTAAATTTAATGCCACCACGTTAAACATTTACCACACGTTAGGTTAACGCGCGATTCCCTAAAACAAAACTGTAAAGTGCGTTAACCGCTTCAAAAGCGCGTTACCGGTGCAGCAGACCGGCGCCTGTTATATATTATATTAGTTTGGTCATTTTCTTGAGGAGGCTGTGTGATCGCAATCACTCGGCCAATGAAAACGCTGGAATGAAGAGGACTTAAAAGCAAAGATGTTAGAATAGTAAGACAAAATCACTTCTATATTCGCCATTGCACTCTTTGTGAAATTGAGGTTATGTTATTACATGTCGAATCTTGTTATTACTATTAGTATATTTTATAAATGCAGGGAGATGTTACTTTACTACACTAAAACATATATTAATCTGAAAATTGATTATTTAGATAGCTATTACTACAAAATACGATTATTCAATGCTTCAAAAATTTGAAGTGGAGGTGAAAAAACGTAAACATAACGTCCATCTTTTTTAACGCAGGGCTAAAGGCAGGGGTTTGGATCGCGTTAAAAATAACGTCACTTTTAACGTTCGCTGACGATAAATTTCGTTAGTGAATCACAAAAATGCAATGTTATCGTTAATTAACGCCAAATCGATATTTAACGTTAACGCGGACCTTAGAGAATCGCCGTGCAGGTTGGTGGCGATCAGATTAGAAGGGAGCTCCTCAAAATATACCAACAATTGAGTAATCGTGAGTGCTTGAAAACGTCATTTGTCGTCCGTGAGCGTGCGTGGGCGACTATAGCTACTTGAAAAATATTATGTGATCGTGCGTGAGTTAAATTAAAATTATGTTATTCGTGCGTGACTGTGCGTGATCAGAAAATGAGTTTACGTGACGTGACGTGAATGAAAAATTGATCACGCGACCACCTCTTATCATGATTGGAGTTAGTGTTTTCCTGTAGAGTGCAGACAGACCAAAAAAACAATATTTATCCTCAATGCATCCAAATTGGAGTCTATTCCAGAAACATTTTCCGCACCAAGATTTAAATTTTCAGGAATATCCTGAACCCACTAGAAATTACTTGCTGACCCCTGATGTATACTAGGTACCGTGCCTCACAAATATTTTGTACAACCATCTCTATTCACCTCTCATAGGGTCATGCCTGTAACATAAACTCACTAGGCTTATATTATTTATCCAGTGCATGAAATGTTCAAACATTCCAGGTTTAGGCTACACATTGAACTTGGACCTAGAATAGAACTCTAAATTTGCTATTTTCCCTTGTTAACTGTGTCTTGTTGACAATGTAATTATGAAAAAACTAAAAACAATAGCGTGTCTCATAAAGGTTCACCATACTCACACTTTGCAATTTGTTTGTTTTTGTTTTTGTGCTGATGTTGTCAAAAGTAGGCCTTTGTTTATCTGCACTCTGCAGGTTATGAAAAAATCATGATTGTGTGACACTTTTTTTTTTCGAGTAAACTCAGTGGATGGATACAGTAATTTACACTCTTATTGGATGAGCAAAGCGAAGACTTCAATTTCACTGACCCCTCAAAAAATGTAGCTCCAATGTTTTTTTGTTTGTTTGTTTTTTTTGTTTTTTTTGTTTTTCTGTCTGTTTGTTTGCACGATTCCGGACAAACGGCACATGCGATCTCGATGAAAATTGGAGGGGACCTTCAAAATCTCTGAACTTAGACCTGCCACGTTTTTGGGTACAATCGAAGAAATATTTCTCATGAATATCGTACTTTTACGATTTTTTTATTTATTTTTAGTGCGATATTTTCGTGACATTTGGGCCGATTCTGACCAAACGGGTGGGGCTACAACGTTCATATTTTACATGTACATTAAGGTAATGGTTATGTATAAGTTAGCCAGAATCCATAGAATAAAGGTTTTAATATGAGTTTTTTTAGGTTTATAATTACAATTAACAAGTAACAATAGAAATTTGACAACAATCACCTACAATGCATTCACAAAGCACTTGCAAAGGAAAAGTGGTCCCACGCAAACTAAACACTTACAAAAAAGCTCATCCATCAACGGGACTTGAGCGTTTTCCTAGTAAATATAATATATGACTAGCAGGAAAGTCCTTGGCTGTGTTACTACTTACTATTAATAAATCATACACCTATCTTCTTAGATTATTACAACACCTTCATGACTTTTATCATGATGGGGGGGGGGGTTATACTTGTATCTATGATTGAGACAGTCACTCCACAAATGAGTTTCCTCAAAGTAGTGCGTTTAATATTACCTCATTACTTCATACATTTTTTTATTCGTGTCTCGTTCTGTTAATATCATCCCTTTTCAATCTGCTTGTCTCCTCCATCTACCTCTTGACTACTGTGCCCACCAAATCTTACAAAATGACAGTAGCTTATTGTCATTAGGTAGACCTACCCTCAAATTAACTATTTATAACAGTTGTATGATAAATGTATTAATTAACTATAGGTTTTACAAACTTCAGTCCTGAATTTAAAGTGGTAATGTACATTATATTATATTATATTATATTATAGTACGGTACCTACATATATTTATTGTTATGTAGTTGAAATACAAAAGTGCAAAATTTGTGTTTTTCTTCTCTTGCCGTGTCGCAATGGGGCGTATCCAGGAATTCATAGTTTTTTTTTCTGTTTGTATTTTTGTGTGTTTGTTAACACGATTCCGTCTAAACCAATACTCCAATTTTGATGAAATTTTCTGGAGGCCTTCAAAATCTTTGGACTTAGAGCTGCCACGTTTTTGAGCGCAATCTAAAAATAATTTCTCATTAAAATCGCAATTTTACGATTTTTTTCGATTTAAAAAAATCCTAAAACATTTCTTTGACTTATAACACCTACATGCTTTATTCAATTGTTATTATTTTTTCACAGAACCTTAATTTTATGAATTAATATATTCATGTGAAATTTGAGCGCAATCGAAAAATTATTTCTAATGAAAATCGCAATTTTACGCTTTTTTTGTTTTAAAAAAATTTCCCTGACTTATAACACATACATGCTTTATCCAATTGTAATGATTTTTTCACAGAACAATAGAAAATTTGCATAACACATAACAGCTCAATGCACCAATTACGCTCATCCAACAACGCGCCTGAAAAGTCGTTAGCGAAACTTCCTAGTGATATGAAAACTTAATGTTCCTGTACTCGGGGGTCGAAATTAACGCTCGCCCGAGGCTAGTGAAACTTTGCTCGGGCTAGTAAAAATCTCATTTTACTAGCCCGACAGCCACGAGTACTTTTTCCAGAGTTCCTAATTGTAGTTTAATAAATCTTAATATTTTGCACCGATAAGCTATAATTAGTTCCCAGTAGGTGTGCGCTACTTAGTATGGAAAATCGTTCTAAATATATAAACGAACTAAAACTATCTTAATTAAGGCTAATATTATTAATAATATGTTGAAAATTCGTTTCCGGTCACAGTCCCCCACAAGTCAACCCTGGTGAATATTGTGACTGCAAACATTCACGTATGATTGTTTTACATCAATAGACCTATAACCTATTTCACTAATATAGTGCCATGTGCATAAAAGTAGGGTTGTGTTTTCTAGATTTGACTTGATTGTAATGTAATTATAGTGTTTAATCAAGATAAAATTAAAAATTAATGATCTTAACTTGGTAACATTCATGACCAATAATTAAAATACTCGCCGTTTATTTGTTCCCTTCTCAATTTTAACAGATATCATTGAAAAATCAAACAAACTTCAATAGTGTCATATCATGGACTCTTGTTCTTGTTCTTCTTCATTGATCCACTGCCTTCTACACTTTATTTTTATTTATTTTTTGCACGGTAACGGTCATGACATCAATTTTATTACCACAGTGGGGACGAACACTCCTTACTTGATATTTCTTGGAAAATGTTATTACCGGTATATAAAAATGTCTTAAACATCGATTACTTAATTATTATTTCTGCTTTCATTTTCATCAAGGGATTAAAATAGTATTTAGTGAAAAATCCAAACAGCTTACTGAAACACTTCTGGTTTTGTGGATAGGGACATAGGTTTTAGCACATTTTGCATTACGTAATGGTGAATTAAAGATCGGCCTTACAAGATAGAAGTGCAAAAATTCATGGAGCTAATAAAAACTATAAGTATTCTGAAAATGTACAACCAAAATTTATGCAAATCAATATCTTGATCTAAAAAAAAATAATATTAAGGTGGGACAGCACAAGGGTCATTTTATTTGAGAATGACCCAAATAATATATGCAGTGTTGGCTCAGTTCTTTTTTAAAATGAACTTTTAAAAAGTTCAAGTTCGTCTAAAATATGAACTAAGTTCTTTTAAAAGTTCTTTGGCATAAAATGAAGAAAAACACGAGGAAAAACATGGGTGTTCGAGTACCAACCTACTCGCGAGTTTGAGTCTTACGAAAGTGTTTAGCTGTATTTGATCGTGTTGATGATTTGTACTACATTCTCGTCGACCAGCTTGTAAAATTAATGCAGATACTTAGCTAGCATTTTAGGCTTCCAAGATTTTCTTTCCGAAAGTTGGCGTGCATCGTTTTAACTTCGTGAATCGTGCGTGACCTTGTCAAAAACAGCTGAACAAGTGTCAACGTAGGCCTACGATGAAACAACGATTTGTTATTGTTTTTAAGCGTCGACGGCGGCGAGTCGATGGCTGCTCGACACACGGAAAGAACTTTCAAAGAACTTTCTAAAACTGAAAAGTTCAATCTCGGAAAGAACTTTTAAAAGTTCAAATTCATTCATAAAAAAAAGAGTAAGTTCACTGAAAAGTTCACAAAAAAAGAACGCGTTCACGAGAACGCGTTCATGGCAACGAAAAGTCGCACGAGGTTTCTGGCCACTATGCACTGCCACCTAGAGAACGAGAACGCGTTCTTTTTAAAGTTCCTTCCCCAACACTGTCAAATATATGCATACAAATAACAGCTACCTAGTTGAGTTGATTGGAACTTTTTCGGTTGGTATGGACCAGTTTTTTAACATTGTTTTTTTTTCCATTAAAAACAATGAAACACAACTTCAAATGAGAAATAAATAAAGAATAACTCATAATTAACGATTTATTAACACTAATCACTCACAAAATATAAAATTATTGGATGAGCGTAGCGAGTGAAGCGAAAACTTCAATTTCACTGACCCCCAAAAAAATTTAGCTCGGGTGTTTTTTTTTAAATTTTTATCAGGACCTTCGAAATCTCTGAACTTATACTTGCTACGTTTTTGGGTACAATCGAAGAAATATTTCTCATGAATATCGTACTTATACGATTTTTTTTTCGATTTTTTGTGCGATATTTTCGTGCCATTTGGGCCAATTCTGACCAAACGGGTGGGGCTACAACGTTCATATTATACATGGACATTAAGGTTATGGTGATGTAGTACATTTTGAAAGAAAAAGTTGAAAAAGTTAGCCAGAATCTATAGAAATAAAGCTTTTATAGGCTATAAGTTTTTTGATTTTTTGTGCGATATTTTCGTGCCATTTGGGCCAATTCTGACCAAACGGGTGGGGCTACAATGTTCATATTATACATGGACATTAAGGTTATGGTGATGTAGTACCTTCTGAAAGAAAAAGTTGAAAAAGTTAGCCAGAATCCATAGAAATAAAGCTTTTAATATAAGTTTTTTACGGTAAATAATACCAATTGACATGAAACAATACAAACTTGACAACAATCACCGATAATGCGTAGGCAACAAAACAAAGCACTTGCAAAAGTAAAGATATCCCACGCAAACTAAAAACTTTAAAAAGCTCATCCATCAACGCGGCGGGACTTTAGCGTTTTCCTAGTATAGGTTAATTACTCTAACTAATCACTCGCATATTTTACTGTTTTCGGGCGCCATTTTAAACCTACCGTGCTGAGAATGTTCTACTCACTGCAAGTAACATCACAATAACATAATTTAAAAAATCCAAAATAGAATCATCACATTTTTGTTGTTATAGTAACAAAAAAAACTTCAAAACCTTTAACGTCGCTATTTCAAACGAAAGTAGGCCTACTTTTTCCGTTGAAAGTCCTTTATATTTAAAATAGCGACGTTGAAGGTTTTGTAGGTGGAGTATTTTAGTGAAAAAGGTTGGTACCTACTTTTTCCAATGTTGGCTATTTTCATTTTAATCAAATAGGGTCAAGCGAGGTAAAAATGATACAGAAAACTACACTTTGCTATGTGCAGCTTAATTAGATCTGCTTATGATAAAAATGTATATTCTTATGACATGGAAATTTGATTCTAAATTCAACCGGACAATTTATTTTAAGTTTTTATAGCCATTTACATATTTAAATAAATAAAATGTGCGTATCATTTTTACCCAGCACTTTGGGCAAAAATGATACACGTGTGTTTAAAAATGATACACTGTGTTTTAAGCCCTTAAAAACATAGCTAGAGGTTAGGAAGAGGGAAAATAATGATACACATGGATAATTTGATTAACAATCTACAAAATAGTCATACCGATGTCATTTTTAAATATTGTTTTTCATTTTTGAACGGAACCATTTGTATCCTGGGAAACTGGCCTAGGCCTAGGCCTCCAAGACCTGGCTGCAGACCTTTGATTTGACCTGAGCTCAAAATAAGGCCATCATAATCTTAAGAAGCTTAAAATATTTAAATGGTACTATTCACAATTAATTTAATCCACAAAAAGAGTCTTTAAATTCACCTTGAAAATTGTTTGAGCTGAATTAACATGTGTTTTGGTCAGACATTGACCATATCATTTTTACCCCAAAGAGTGTATCATTTTTGTACCTCAACTTTCAGCTTCAATTCCTGCCACATGGCTCTAGGTAGCAGCACTCTGCAGTGCTTTCTTAGTAAAGTGCAGCATTGACAATGATTGGAAACAGAGAGTGGTAAATTTGAATGAGTAGTGGCAGAGATGTCATTGAAAGTGTAAGTATCCGTGTACAAAGTTTTTGGCAAGTTTTACAGGCACATTTCAATTAATTATTTCAAGTTTATTGCCATCTACTAACATAGCTATAATTAATATAATATTTAAGACTAAATAATGAGTTATTATTACCAAAAGAAAAAAATTTAAAATTTAATAAATACTTATCAAAATGCCACTGTATCATTTTTGCCCAATATTTTGTGTGTATCATTTTTACCTCACGTGACCCTACTGTTTTTATGATGACAAATGCCCAGTTCACTCCTCATAGGCCTAGGCCTAGGCCTAGGCCGCGTCACTCCTCGCTACTTATAGCTTACAATATTAATAACACAGAATGAAATGAAACAAGTACGTGTATTTTTTAATAATATAAATCACTATGCATAAAATATTACTCATTTTAGGATGTTTTTCGTTGGTTTTATTGAAGAAAAACAGTGTTAAAAAACTGGTCCATACCAACCGAAAAAGTTCCAGTTGATTTACCTTTAGGTTTATTTTATGTCATCTGAGATAGCAATAGTTGGAGAGGCTGAAATGTATTGTTGTACACTTCTTGGTAAGATGGCTTTAAAATTAGTAGGCCTATTTACGGACCGGGCCAGTGGCGTAAAATATTCCATAATTTTGGTTTTGTCCTTGCTGCACTTCAGACGGTTCTAATTAATCACATCCGTCTTTCACATTATTACACGTTCTCTTTTTTAAAAAAGTTTTGTATATATCCATTTTAATGTAATGCCCATAGACCTCGCCCAGACACAGTATACCATATATTTGTGAATTGTGATGCTAAGGAAGGAAGGAGGGAGTAACATGTTACTTCCAATGAAGTCTATGTTTTCGTGGGTATTAGTAGGCCTATACATAGCACAATTGACAGCGGACAGACCCATAAAAATACAATGACTAAACTCGGGAGTTTCCGTCCTCGAAGAGGGTTGGATGATAGTAGGCCCTACTATTATAATATATCCATGGTTGGATGAACCTTGAGTCAAAATGATCCACTAAGTAAAAGTATAAAGCACAGTGAGCTTTCTTTATGCTTGGTGTTACAAATTACAATTAATATTTTGCCTAAAAATTAAACTGAAAAAAGCAAAAATGATAACATAATAAGTATTGAAAATAGTTGCAAGGTAAATTTGTCCATCTCTATCAAGTCACTTGGTATAGAAATTGACCAATGCCTCAAATGGAACAGTCAAATAGATGTTATATGTGGGAAACTTAAATCTATAAGCTATGCCTTTCGCCAAATACGCCATCTTTGTGACCAAAAGGCTATCCTTTCAACATACTATGGTTATGTGTACTCTATTCTGAAATATGGTATACTGATCTGGGGAAATTGTACAACAGCAAATAGAGTATTACTTCAGCAAAAGGATAGTCAGAGCCATAGTAGGTGTAGGGCCAAGAACATCCTGCAAACCAATCTTTAAGAGGCTGCATATTTTAACAGTACCAGGTATCTACATCCATACCAGTATCATGCAAGTAAAAAGAAATGCCAAAAATTTCACCCTAAATAGTGATGTGCACTCTTATCAAACTAGAAGCGCTTCTAATCTACACATAAACAGCTGCAACACTAGTATGGCACAGAGAAGCCCTCATAATAATAGCATAAAGATGTTCAATGCCCTACCAAATGAAATAAAAAATATTAAATCTATACACACCTTTAGTAGGAACCTTAAAACATACCTCATTGAAGGCTGCTATTACAAGTTAACGGAATATGTACTAGGGCTTGGCTAGTGTAACATTGAGAAAATGTTTTATTGATACTACATTTATATGTACTATATTTTTTTTTATAACTACTCTCTTCATGTATATATTATCTTTTGTTGTAAAAAATGTAAAATGTATTTAAATAATTAATGTTAAATTTCTATGTATGTATATGGCTTAGGTGGAAGATCAATCGTGTTGGATTGAACCTCGCCTTTTTGTTGTTAGGTTACATGTTTCTGTATGTATTTAAACAACAAATAAAGTACTATCTATCTATCTACTTAAATAATAGATCACATCATCGGGGGCAAGTCAGGGGGGGCAACTGCTCCCCCCGCCCCCCCCCCCCCCTGCGGACGCCCATGGCCCCTAGTTAGGGTTACCATACGTCCGGTTAAAGCCGGACATGTCCTCTTTTTTGATGTCTGTCCGGGCGGCTTTTTCAAAATAATGCAAATGTCCGGTTATTTCACCCAATTCCATGCAGAGGCGCATGCGCACCCTTCCGCCCCCTCACTTACCATCCCATTACCATCCACCGACCGTAAATCGCCGAATACGAGCAGCCGATCATGTCCGAGCGTGTCACAACACGCCAGGCTATGCAGCAAGCAGTGTACTGTCACGTGATTTATGGCGTTTTCCATTGGCCGCACTCAGGTCGCACTAGTGCGCACTGAATTGCCACTTGTCTTTTCATTTGTTCAGTTTTGTAATTTTAAGGGGTTAAAATGCTCTGCACTCGCCGAGTGCATGCCAATGGAAAACGCCATTAGTTACCATTTCCATACGTTTCGTGCCTTGTGTCCACGTCGTACGGCGTACGTAAGGAAGTGTTGTAGGCCTAGGCCACTTGTCTTAGTTTCGTCATAAAAAATAGTGTTCATTTAAAAAATAACCCCTCAATTTAAAAGGCGTCGGCACAACTGTCCTTCCTTGACCCTTGTTCAGATCGCTCTAAACGCTATCCTGACGGTAAAAATGTCCACAAAAAATTCGCCTCCGGCGGCTGGGGCTCCGCCCCAGACCCCTTGTAGTTCGCGAATGTCTGTGAACGAAATGTCCTCTTTTTTGCTGAGACACTTATGTAGTAGTAGTAGTAGTAGTATATCTTTATTAGCATTTTTGCTATTTTACATGTCATACAACACATTATCATCACATACATCATACATTCTGTATATAATTATAAAACAATCAAATTTACCACCATAAAGAAACATGTGCCAGGGCTAGTACAATTGATCACATTATTAAGCCCTAACTCTTGCAATAATCTCCATCCATTAATTTACATGTTATGTAAACATACTTGTCAGTCACTTATAAGATACATCAAGGACAAAATTATAGATTTTTTGAGACTTGTAACAAAATACAATAATAATGAAAAACAATACAATACATGGTTACAAGGATGAGCATAAAGTCTTACATCTTTCAGACATTAGTCTGTTTGAGTCCAGAAATCTTCCGTTCCAGTAACCATAAAGTAAGCCAGTAAACATCAGAACATAGGCCTACAAATAGCTAGCCAATTTATCACATTATGAGTTCTAATAACCTACATAATCTCCCCGGCTAAAAGCTTTTAAAAATTTTTAGCCGACGTGTGTAACCTTAACACTTTTTTATTAATATTTATTTAAAAATGCAACGAATATTCAAATCCACGGGCCTTCAAAGTCCAGCTCGCTACCTTCCCGTGGTTTGGCCTGTGAGTAGGGTAGTAGGCCTAGTGTATTCCCCAAAACTAAGGGCGAGCTCTGGCCGGTTGGGGTGCGTGTTGCAAAGAGAGCTCTCGCACAACTTTTTATCACACCTTTCTTCATACACAGCCTTACTCATAGGCCTATTTATTTTCTTCTTTCACTTTTTTCGTCTCTATACTTGCCGGCCCTCTTTGCAACGAGCACTCCTCCGTTCCCACCTAGTTTAACCCATCCTATCCAACATTCTCACTCCTTCCCATTAACCCCCTCATCTTCCCTTACGTTCCTCCCATTGAAAAGAAGAAAACATGGTGGTAATCCACAATGGAAAAAGAAAATTTGGAAGATTCCAATACAATTGACGGGGGCACTGATAACTCCACTGTTGAGTGCCCTAAAACAACATTAAGTAACTAACTAACTTCAAATCCACAACTTAACTTTTCTTAAATGGGTCATTCTCAAACGTAATGACCATATTGAAAAAAATGCTTGCAAGAAAAAATTATAACATAAAATTGGATGCCTCCTTTAACAATACATTATCCAATAATTTGTTCTTACAGCCCTAAAAGGGTTTATCTAAAAAAAACAAAATGTTTTACATACAAGCATTTTCATCAATCCAAGTGTACAAAAATGTCATGACTGTTACCGGACATAAAAGTGACAATTGATGTAAGAAGTTATTTATTAAATCTATATTCATGTGCACAATAGTTTTAGTTACATTATCACACAAAACTAATACATTCAATAAAATATACATTTTTATTTTTATCACTTTTTATGATACCAAAATGTCAAGAATGTTACTCAAATTTCAAAACCTATGGCAAATCAAATTTTATCAAGATCACTGTTAGCAATGAAGTATTAATATTATAAATAAGATTAAAAATGTGATTCAGTTATTTTAAACTTTAAATACCTAAGACTTAATTTAATAATTAGCTCGGGTAACGGTGTTGACAAAAAGTAACAGTCTTGACAAAAAAGTTACTTTTCTAACAGTAATAATTTTTTTCTAAGATCATGTTGCTTGTTAGTGTACAAATCAGTCAACCTAAAGATAAAATCCATCTAATCCAACAAGTTTGTGTTGAGTTTAAAGTAAAGAGACACTATGGGTAATGGTCTTGACAAAAAGTAACATTCTTGACAATGTGATCACTGAAAATCAATAAAACAAGTGTTTTGTTACTTTTGAGTAGGTATGGCAATGAATTACAACCTCTCCCTTCAAAACACATCTACAGTTGCAGGAAATTAATGCAGTAATCCACGATGCCCTTGGTAATGTTACTTTTTGATAGTAACATACCCCATACCCCTGACAAGTAACGGTCATGACATTTTTATATTCATTAATAAATATCAGTACAAATGCCATGTGCATAAAAGTAGGGTTGTGTTTTCTAGGATTTGGAACTTGATTGTAATGTAATTATAGTGTTTAATCAAAGATAAAATTAAAAATTAATGATCTTAACTTGGTAACATTCATGACCAATAATTAAAATACTCGCCGTTTATTTGTTCCCTTCTCAATTTTAACAGATATCATTGAAAAATCAAACAAACTTCAATAGTGTCATATCATGGACTCTTGTTCTTGTTCTTCTTCATTGATCCACTGCCTTCTACACTTTATTTTTATTTATTTTTTGCACGGTAACGGTCATGACATCAATTTTATTACCACATGTGGGGACGAACACTCCTTACTTGATATTTCATGGAAAATGTTATTACCAGTATATAAAATGTCTTAAACATCGATTACTTAATTATTATTTCTGCTTTCATTTTCACCAGGGATTAAAATAGTATTTAGTGAAAAATCCAAACAGCTTACTGAAACACTTCTGGTTTTGTGGATAGGGACATAGGTTTAGCACATTTGCATTACGTAATGGTGAATTAAAGATCGGCCTTACAAGATAGAAGTGCAAAAATTCATGGAGCTAATAAAAACTATAAGTATTCTGAAAATGTACAACCAAAATTTATGCAAATCAATATCTTGATCTAAAAAAAATAATATTAAGGTGGGACAGCACAAGGTCATTTTATTTGAGAATGACCCAAATAATATATGCAGTGTTGGCTCAGTTCTTTTTTAAATGAACTTTAAAGTTCAAGTTCGTCTAAAATATGAACTAAGTTCTTTTAAAAGTTCTTTGGCAAAAATGAAGAAAAACACGAGGAAAAACATGGGTGTTCGAGTACCAACCTACTCGCGAGTTTGAGTCTTACGAAAGTGTTTAGCTGTATTTGATCGTGTTGATGATTTGTACTACATTCTCGTCGACCAGCTTGTAAAATTAATGCAGATACTTAGCTAGCATTTTAGGCTTCCAAGATTTTCTTTCCGAAAGTTGGCGTGCATCGTTTTAACTTCGTGAATCGTGCGTGACCTTGTCAAAAACAGCTGAACAAGTGTCAACGTAGGCCTACGATGAAACAACGATTTGTTATTGTTTTTAAGCGTCGACGGCGGCGAGTCGATGGCTGCTCGACACACGGAAAGAACTTTCAAATGAACTTTCTAAAACTGAAAAGTTCAATCTCGGAAAGAACTTTTAAAAGTTCAAATTCATTCATAAAAAAAGAGTAAGTTCACTGAAAAGTTCACAAAAAAGAACGCGTTCACGAGAACGCGTTCATGGCAACGAAAAGTCGCACGAGGTTTCTGGCCACTACGCACTTCCACCTAGAGAACGAGAACGCGTTTTTTTTAAAGTTCCTTCCCCAACACTATCAAATATATGCATACAAATAATAGCTACCTAGTTGAGTTGATTGGAACTTTTTCGGTTGGTATGGACTCAGTTTTTTAACATTGTTTTTTTTTCCATTAAAAACAATGAAACACAACTTCAAATGAGAAATAAATAAAGAATAACTCATAATTAACGATTTATTAACACTAATCACTCACAAAAATATAAAATTATTGGATGAGCGTAGCGAGTGAAGCGAAAACTTCAATTTCACTGACCCCAAAAAAATTTAGCTCGGGTGTTTTTTTTTAAATTTTATCAGGACCTTCGAAATCTCTGAACTTATACTTGCTACGTTTTTGGGTACAATCGAAGAAATATTTCTCATGAATATCGTACTTATACGATTTTTTTTTCGATTTTTTGTGCGATATTTTCGTGCCATTTGGGCCAATTCTGACCAAACGGGTGGGGCTAACAACGTTCATATTATACATGGACATTAAGGTTATGGTGATGTAGTACATTTTGAAAGAAAAAGTTGAAAAAGTTAGCCAGAATCCATAGAAATAAAGCTTTTAATAGGCTATAAGTTTTTTGATTTTTTGTGCGATATTTTCGTGCCATTTGGGCCAATTCTGACCAAACGGGTGGGGCTACAATGTTCATATTATACATGGACATTAAGGTTATGGTGATGTATTGCCTTCTGAAAGAAAAAATTGAAACTTAGCCAGAATCCATAGAATAAAGGTTTTAATATAAGTTTTTTACGGTAAATAATACCAATTGACATGAAACAATACAAACTTGACACAATCACCGATAATGCGTAGCAACAAAACAAAGCACTTGCAAAAGTAAAGATATCCCACGCAAACTAAAAACTTTAAAAAGCTCATCCATCAACGCGGCGGGACCTTAGCGTTTTCCTAGTATAGGTTAATTACTCTAACTAATCACTCGCATATTTTACTGTTTTCGGGCGCCATTTTAAACCTACCGTGCTGAGAATGTTCTACTCACTGCAAGTAACATCACAATAACATAATTTAAAAAATCCAAAATAGAATCATCACGTTTTTGTTGTTATAGTAACAAAAAAACTTCAAACCTTTAACGTCGCTATTTCAAACGAAGTAGGCCTACTTTTTCCGTTGAAAGTCCTTTATATTTAAAATAGCGACGTTGAAGGTTTTGTAGGTGGAGTATTTTAGTGAAAAAGGTTGGTACCTACTTTTTCCAATGTTGGCTATTTTCATTTTAATCAAATAGGGTCAAGCGAGGTAAAAATGATACAGAAAACTACACTTTGCTATGTGCAGCTTAATTAGATCTGCTTATTATCAAAATGTATATTCTTATGACATGGAAATTTGATTCTAAATTCATCGGACAATTTATTTTAAGTTTTTATAGCCATTTACATATTTAAATAAATAAAATGTGCGTATCATTTTTACCCAGCACTTTGGGCAAAAATGATACACGTGTGTTTAAAAATGATACACTGTGTTTTTAAGCCCTTAAAAACATAGCTAGAGGTTAGGAAGAGG
This sequence comes from Sweltsa coloradensis, assembly GCA_024449915.1. Taxonomy (NCBI): domain Eukaryota; kingdom Metazoa; phylum Arthropoda; class Insecta; order Plecoptera; family Chloroperlidae; genus Sweltsa; species Sweltsa coloradensis. The sequence continues at coordinate 101,193 of JAMZAV010001122.1, forward strand.
GAAAATAATGATACACATGGATAATTTGATTAACAATCTACAAAATAGTCATACCGATGTCAGTTTTAAATATTGTTTTTCATTTTTGAACGGAACCATTTGTATCCTGGGAAACTGCCCTAGGCCTAGGCCTCCAAGACCTGGCTGCAGACCTTGATTTGACCTGAGCTCAAATAAAGGCCATAATAATCTTAAGAAGCATAAAATATTTAAATGGTACTATTAACAATTAATTTAATAAACAAAAAGAGTCTTTAAATTTCACCTTGAAAATTGTTTGAGCTGAATTAACATGTGTTTTGGTCAGACATTGACCATATCATTTTTACCCCAAGAGTGTATCATTTTTTGTACCTCAACTTTCAGCTTCAATTCCTGCCACATGGCTCTAGGTAGCAGCACTCTGCAGTGCTTTCTTAGTAAGTGCAGCATTGACAATGATTGGAAACAGAGAGTGGTAAATTTGAATGAGTAGTGGCAGAGATGTCATTGAAAGTGTAAGTATCCGTGTACAAAGTTTTTTGGCAAGTTTTACAGGCACATTTCAATTAATTATTTCAAGTTTATTGCCATCTACTAACATAGCTATAATTTATAATATTTAAGACTAATAATGAGTTATTATTACCAAAGAAAAAAATTTAAAATTTAATAATACTTATCAAAATGCCACTGTATCATTTTTGCCCAATATTTTGTGTGTTATCATTTTTACCTCACGTGACCTACTGTTTTTATGATGACAAATGCCCAGTTCACTCCTCATAGGCCTAGGCCTAGGCCGCGTCACTCCTCGCTACTTATAGCTTACAATATTAATAACACAGAATGAAATGAAACAATATGTGTATTTTTTAATAATATAAATCACTATAAAAAATATTACTCATTTTAGGATGTTTTTCGTTGGTTTTATTGAAGAAAAACAGTGTTAAAAAACTGGTCCATACCAACCGAAAAAGTTCCAGTTGATTTACCTTTAGGTTATTTTATGTCATCTGAGATAGCAATAGTTGGAGAGGCTGAAATGTATTGTTGTACACTTCTTGGTAAGATGGCTTTAAAATTAGTAGGCCTATTTACGGACCGGGCCAGTGGCGTAAAATATTCCATAATTTTGGTTTTGTCCTTGCTGCACTTCAGACGGTTCTAATTAATCACATCCGTCTTTCACATTATTACACGTTCTCTTTTTTAAAAAGTTTTGTATATATATCCATTTTAATGTAATGCCCATAGACCTCGCCCAGACACAGTATACCATATATTTGTGAATTGTGATGCTAAGGAAGGAAGGAGGGAGTAACATGTTACTTCCAATGAAGTCTATGTTTTTCGTGGGTATTAGTAGGCCTATACATAGCACAATTGACAGCGGACAGACCCATAAAAATAAAAATACAATGACTAAACTCGGGAGTTTCCGTCCTCGAAGAGGGTTGGATGATAGTATGCCCTACTATTATAATATATCCATGGTTGGATGAACCTTGAGTCAAAATGATCCACTAAGTAAAAGTATAAAGCACAGTGAGCTTTCTTTATGCTGCATGTTACAAATTACAATTAATATTTTGCCTAAAAATCAAACTGAAAAAAGCAAAAATGATAACATAATAAGTATTGAAAATAGTTGCAAGGTAAATTTGTCCATCTCTATCAGTCACTTGTATAGAAATTGACCAATGCCTCAAATGGAACAGTCAAATAGATGTTATATGTGGGAAACTTAAATCTATAAGCTATGCCTTTCGCCAATACGCCATCTTTGTGACCAAAAGGCTATCCTTTCAACATACTATGGTTATGTGTACTCTATTCTGAAAATATGGTATACTGATCTGGGGAAATTGTACAACAGCAATAGAGTATTACTTCAGCAAAAAGGATAGTCAGAGCCATAGTAGGTGTAGGGCCAAGAACATCCTGCAAACCAATCTTTAAGAGGCTGCATATTTTAACAGTACCAGGTATCTACATCCATACCAGTATCATGCAAGTAAAAGAAATGCCAAAATTTCACCCTAAATAGTGATGTGCACTCTTATCAAACTAGAAGCGCTTCTAATCTACACATAAACAGCTGCAACACTAGTATGGCACAGAGAACCCTCATAATAATAGCATAAAGATGTTCAATGCCCTACCAAATGAAATAAAAAATATTAAATCTATACACACCTTTAGTAGGAACCTTAAAACATACCTCATTGAAGGCATGCTATTTACAAGTTTAACGGAATATGTACTAGGGCTTGGCTATGTGTAACATTGAGAAAATGTTTTATTGATACTACATTTATATGTACTATATTTTTTTTTATAACTACTCTCTTCGTGTATATATTATCTTTTGTTGTATATGGCTTAGGTGGAAGATCAATCGTGTTGGATTGAACCTCGCCTTTTTGTTGTTAGGTTACATGTTTCTGTATGTATTTAAACAACAAATAAAGTACTATCTATCTATCTACTTAAATAATAGATCACATCATCGGGGGCAAGTCAGGGGGGGCAACTGCTCCCCCCGCCCCCCCCCCCCCCTGCGGACGCCCATGGCCCCTAGTTAGGGTTACCATACGTCCGGTTAAAGCCGGACATGTCCTCTTTTTTGATGTCTGTCCGGGCGGCTTTTTCAAAATAATGCAAATGTCCGGTTATTTCACCCAATTCCATGCAGAGGCGCATGCGCACCCTTCCGCCCCCTCACTTACCATCCCATTACCATCCACCGACCGTAAATCGCCGAATACGAGCAGCCGATCATGTCCGAGCGTGTCACAACACGCCAGCTATGCAGCAAGCAGTGTACTGTCACGTGATTTATGGCGTTTTCCATTGGCCGCACTCAGGTCGCACTAGTGCGTCCTAGTGCGCACTGAATTGCCACTTGTCTTTTCATTTGTTCAGTTTTGTAATGTTATTCTAACGGAGGTTGACAACAATGACATCTCTGCACTCGCCGAGTGCATGCCAATGGAAAACGCCATTAGTTACCATTTCCATACGTTTCGTGCCTCGTGTCCACGTCGTACGGCGTACGTAAGGAAGTGTTGTAGGCCTAGGCCACTTGTCTTAGTTCGTCATAAAAAATAGTGTTCATTTAAAAAATAACCCCTCAATTTAAAAGGCGTCGGCACAACTGTCCTTCCTTGACCCTTGTTCAGATCGCTCTAAACGCTATCCTGACTGTAAAATGTCCACAAAAAATTCGCCTCCGGCGGCTGGGGCTCCGCCCCAGACCCTTGTAGTTCGCGAATGTCTGTGAACGAAATGTCCTCTTTTTGCTGAGACACTTATGTAGTAGTAGTAGTTAGTAGTATATCTTTATTAGCATTTTTGCTATTTTACATGTCATACAACACATTATCATCACATACATCATACATTCTGTATATAATTATAAAACAATCAAATTTACCACCATAAAGAAACATATGCCCACAAATAATGAGCTAGTACAATTGATCACATTATTAAGCCCTAACTCTTGCAATAATCTCCATCCATTAATTTACATGTTATGTAAACATACTTGTCAGTCACTTATAAGATACATCAAGGACAAAATTATAGATTTTTTGAGACTTGTAACAAATACAATAATAATGAAAAACAATACATACATGGTTACAAGGATGAGCATAAAGTCTTACATCTTTCAGACATTAGTCTGTTTGAGTCCAGAAATCTTCCGTTCCAGTAACCATAAAGTAAGCCAGTAAGCATCAAGAAACATAGGCCTACAAATATAGGCTAGCACAATTTATCACATTATTGAGTTCTAATAACTCTTACAATAATCTCCATCCATTATTTTACATGAGATATAACATACTTTTCAGTCACTTACAAGATACATTCAAGGAAATAATTGTAGATTATTTGAGACTAGTAAGTAGTAACAAAATACAATAATAATGAGAAACAATACAATACAAAATATGTTTACAAGGTGAGCATAAAGTCTTACATCTTTCATATACATTAGTCTGGTTGAGTCCAGAAATCCTCCGTTCCAGTAACCTCCCTATTCCATCCGCATTCCTTAACTATCTTACAGCACTTGGCTCTAAATTTATACACATCCTGTACATTTCTAACTTCTAATGGTAACCGATTAAATATTTTCATTCCTTTTGAAAAAATAGAATTGTTTCCAAATTTTGTGTTGTTTCTTTGAACTATTAGGTTTTTCCCGTTTCTTGTATTATAATAGTTGTCTTTTTCGTTTCTTACTTTTTACATAAGTAGTCTGGCCCAATCCCTTTTGAAATTTTAAACAGAAATGTTAGGGTGTTTAAAATAATTCTCTGCTTAACATTTAGCCAGCCTAATGCTTCACACATCTTTTTAATAGATGTTCGTCTTGATACCCACAGTATACTTCGCATTACTTTGTTTTGTAATTTTTGCATTTTTGCAATTTCATTTTATTTAGTAAAAAATAGAATTGAACTGCAATAATCAAATGTGACGTTATTATGGCTTGGCAAATGTTTATCTTGCTACTTATTGGTAAACATCCGCACATTCTTCGAAATAGTCCTACTTTCCTGGCTAATTTCTTTATTATTTGCTGCCCATGGCTTTTCAAAGGTTATATTTTTCGTCATAATTATGCCCAAATATTTTAAATCATTAACAATCTCCAACTTCTCTCCTCCAATTTTTATGACAATTTTACTTAAGTTAGGATATTTTCTTCTCACTTGTTGGCTGCATATTATCATAACCTTAGATTTTTTTACATTGGTATCATCTTGTTGTACCCAAGCCATAATTCTAATCTGCGTAAATCTTCCTCTATTTGCAATAAGACTATTTCTAGAATTAGTCCACTGCAGATAATTAAATATCATCCGCATATAGATATATTTTACAATACTTAAGATATGCTTTATGTCGTTAATATACAGAATGAAAAAAAGTGGTCCCAGAATTGAGCCTCGTGGCACACCATTGTTATTTTCATTTCATTGAGAATAGGGCTGGTTGTATTTTTTTACTTGTTGATATCTATGTTCTAAATACGAGGGTATCCATTGTAATGCAGTCCCAGAAAACCCGTAATTCTTCAATGTCTCAACAAGAATCTTTTCTATCAATCGTTTCCAATTTCCTTCTTTACAACCTTTTCCATCAACTTATCTATCACATGTAGAGTATTAATCGGCCGAAAGTTTTCACCAAGTGATGTTTTTGGCACTTTTGGAATTGGAATAATGATTGAAGTTTTTAGCCGATCTGCTACTTCCCCTGTCTTTAATGATACATTTATAAAATTTGTTAAAATAGCTAGCATATCCCTATTACATATAACTAACTTTAGTATTTTATCTGATATCATATCTTCACCTGGTGATATGTCTTTCAATTCTATTATCAATTTTTTGACCTGTTTCTCACTTACTTCTGTAAACTTTTCTATCTTGTTGTTTGTACTACTTTTTACATGTTGTAGCACCACATTTTAATCCTTCTATACATCAATGTCACAATGTATTTGTTTTATTAATCCTTCTATACTTTGTGTAAAGTAATTATTAAACTCTTCTGCTATATTTTTATCCCCTGAAATTATCTTATTTTTAAAATATATTTCATTTTGAGATTCATTAGGTTTACTTTTATAAAAGGTTTTTAATATTTTCCACACCTCTTTCTGTTGACCTTTCTTTTCATCCAATTTCTTAGCATAATAATAATTTTTCTTTTGGCGAATTGAACGTAAAACCTTATTTCTCTTTTCTTTATAATTGTTCCAATCCGTTATGTCATTACTCCGCCTGGCTACTCTATAACAGTAGTTTCTTTCTAGTTGAAGCTTCTTTATTTCTGCATCAAACCATTTTTTTTCCAAAATGTATGTTTTTTTATTTTTATTGTCTTTGTTATCGTGTGTTTTTCTACAGAACTGTTAATGTTATTCATTATTTCCTTCAAATCATACCCTGTATAGTATTGATATTGTTATCACTGTTCAAACTACCATTTATATTAGCATTCCAGCTTTTGTTTGTCAAATCTTTCAAAAACAGCTATTTAGTTTCTTTATTTTGTAGTAGTTTTTTACAATTTGTATATGTGATTACCTCATTCTTTGTTCTTTTCTTTAAGCTTGAAATTATTTGTTTACCCACATTAAAATTTATATTAATTATTTTATGGTCTGAGATGGTATCCTCTAATAATACCACATTAAAATTATGTTTATCAAAATAACTACTTAATGCATAGTCAATAAATCAATAATGGTTCTTGTTATTTTAACTAGATTAGAGTCTTTAGCGGTATACCGTGCTACTCTAGTGAAATCCTTAACTAATTGTATCATATTTAGTTCTTCTAGCATCTTTTTTACTTGTTTTGAATATATAAAGTTTTTACTTACGTCAATATTAAAGTCACCGCTTATCAGAATCTTATTTCCTGTGTTTAATCCATCTGTGATTTCAATCAGTTCCCTTAGTTTATTTACAACCTCACTCTTTTTCATTTTAGGTGATACATAAGTAACATTATAAATCTGAAGAGTACAATTTATTATCTTGATACTCAAAGTCCACCACTTCTTTTTTACTATCTCCGTATGAATGATTTTATATTTTATCCTTCTCTTAGATACATGGCCACCCCTCCCAGTGTGTCTACTATTTGAGTCTATCCTTATCAGTTGATATCCTTGTATGTCAACCTCCCAGTCCTCAATATCCTCTGTTAGGTGGGTCTCTGCAATACCGATTATCATTGGACGTTATTATTTACAATATTTCTGAGGTGTTCAATATTTTTATGTAAACTCTGATGTTTAGATACATGATTGACATATTATTTTCTGAACTATTTTTATGATTGGATGAATAATATGTGTTATAGATGCCATCTCCATTTATATTTCTAGTTTTATTATTTCTCCCTTCTTCATCTCTAACTCATTAGGTAATTTTTATAGCCCGTATCTGTTTCCCACTCAGAGATGTAAGTTTCCCAATGATGACCAACGTTTCCCACTGAAGGTAGCCCTACCGACCTCCTTACAGACTATTGATAGATTACCCTCATTAATCTCCTTATTGACATCACTACTGACTAATGTTATAGGCCTACCACTATTTACACAATTTTCCACATTATCAGTACATCTCATCATTACATTATACCTATCGGTTGTACAGTCTATTACCCTACCTGACTTCACTTTTCGGACTGCTCCCATGAACATTTTTGCCAAGATGTCATGACCCCTGGCATTGAAATGGAGGCCATCTCTTCCTAAGCAGTCTTTGAACAACCAGTTGTTAGGATCGATAAAAGTACACCCGAACTCACCCACTACCCATTCAATGTCCTCATTGATGCGGTTTATTGTTTCTACATTTACGTCCAACCTATGTGCTATCCCAGTTACCACAGTATTTCTGGCCTGGAAATGTTCTTTTAGTGCACACATTAGGTCCCATGTATCTCCGATCACGTTATTAGTTTTACTCCATCCTCGTACACTGTTTGTACCGACATACACCACTGCAATATTGGTCTTCTCTTCTTCACTTATCTGTCGGTCTTTAATTTTCTTTGCCATCTGGTCCATCCTGATCCCTGGATAGCATTCTGTGTCCCAGTCTTCTCCATATTGGCCCACAATTTTCTTTACATTGAAGCACATAGAATCTCCTAAGACAGTTACCTTCAGATTGTTTAAAGAAAGCTTACTTTCATTTGGAAGGATCGTGATATTACTTTCATTGTGAGGAGTCATGTTTTCTTTGGTCATATTATACCTAGGGCTAAATATGTGTACATCGATTATTATTCCCGTATTGCTGAAAACATTTTCCAACATCTTCTTTATCTGGTGCCATTTTAATCTATCTAGCCACACCCGATTCTGGGCATAGCTATGCGAGATATGCCCATCTCTATACAGTGTCGTCTCAATTCAGTAGTACATTCATACATGCTTTTCAGGGTTGGCTTGTCTTTCTTAGTTCTAGCTTTACTTATTAAGTAGAAGATTTTTCTTTCGCCGTCTTCAATGTATGCTACCTCACCGACCTTCTTTTGCTGCTGTAGTAGCTCCTTTACATTCCCAAAGTTATGTTTAAACTGGGAGGCAATTCCCCCTGACATTACCATGTCTTCTGCAACACAGTGCACCAGTGATATTGATTTGTCGGCAGAAAATAAGTCCTCTTTTATTATATTAATGTTGGATCTTACCAGCGACATCTCAAGTCCGGATTCTTTGTTGTGAATGTTAGGCTTATCACTAGAGACCTGGTCAGGCACCAATCTGCATGTCTCTGCTAAACTTATTGTCATCTCATCAAGCTGTTCCTTCATTAGGGTCCAACGGCTTTCCATTTCTTGGACTCTATCATTTTCTTCATTTTCATAGCTGATTTTTATCTCTTCTAACTCTTGCAATAATGATTGCTTCTTTGATAATGCCTCATATCTCATTTCGTTAACGACCACTTCGCTTCCTCTACATCCCCTCTGATACATAGATATGTTGATTGTATCATATTTCTAATGCTTCTTACCTCTTCTTGCAAAGCCACTATCGTCGTATTTATGTCTGCATTAGATACCTTGGGCTCTAGATTGCAATCGCAATTCATTTCAGGCACACATGACCTGCAAACCCATGCGGTGTCATCATTCCACTTGGAAGCTACTTCACTTTCAACTTTTGCGCAGTGAAAATGCACCCATCTATTGCAGCAGTCACATAGTATTCCGTTAGCAACCACTCTCACACATATTTTACATTTATTATTAACTAATACCTTACTTAAACCTTCAGTGACAGTGACAGTTTTACTTCTTCCCATCGCCATCATGCATAAGTGAGGTTTAAAATAAATGGTTTAATTTGCCTAGTTCCTATTTCCTCTAGGAATTGATAAGAATACATCCTCCACTCTTCAAACTTCTTCACACCTTTTCTTTTTTCACTTTACAATTTCCTCTAGAAATTGATAAGACCTCCACACTTCAAACTTCTTCACACCTTGCCACTCTCAATTGTTTTCTTTTTCACTATCCAAAATCACTAAAAAAAAACTTTTTTAAAACACTCATTATTTAACTCTTCATTGCTAGAAACTTTAGATAACAATTATCTATACTTCTTTTACAAATCTTCATCCATTGATCACAACATTTGACCCCAAATCCATATATAACTCAAAATATATTAATATTTTAAAACTCAAATTTACATTTTAAACTTCCACAATCAAACTCCCTAGTACTATGGTTGCGTTCCGTAGAAGCGACCGGTCGACGACTCGACGTCGACCTGTCTTCTATTATAGTGTTCTTTAAATCTGAATGGGCGACCACTCTACCCATTGCCTAGGTCTAGCGTACCGTAAATGTTCCGGTCGACCAGTGGTCGCGACCACAACGCCCAAATCTCTGGTTCAGTTTTACATTTAAAGATAGGATATTGGATTGCCAAGAGCAAAGGTTTACATAAATATGTAACAATTAGGTTGCTTTACTTATGGGATGGCTTCTTTGCTACAACATGAATATAATAATCTCACACATAACAAAAAACTTGTAAAAAAACACCCAAACCTTACAATCAAAAGCAATGAGGTCTAAGATAAGAAATGTCAAGCTTATACCCTCCTACATTTTTGCAATCCACTTTGCCCTATGACTGCATCCTAGCAAAACGTGGCACAATTTTGTTTGCAACTATTGTTTTAAATGTAAAAGTTTGTGCAAATTTATTTTGCCAAGCTTTGCAAGGTGCAGTCACAGGGCAAAGTGGATTGCAAAAATGTAGGAGGGTAGGCCTACATAAGCTTGGCATTTCTTTTAGATCTCATTGCTTTTGATTGTATAAGGTTGGCTGTTTTTTTACAAGTTTTTTGTTATAGTAGGCCCGGTAGGTGGAACCAGATAAGCTGGTGGTCCTCAAGGTCAAGCGAGAGCACACACGCCAACATTGATAATTTACACACAACTGTCATTAGGTAGGGCCTACCGTATTTGGTAATGTTATCGTGATATGTTATCAGTTATCACATATCAACATTTTATAAACTGTGCTTGGCCATGAACCAAATTCAATGGCCAAGCCATTTTTTTATGATTTCGAGTTTAAAAATTTTACTTTTTTACCACAAAAATCATTGCCTTGGCGCTCGTCAACAGGCGAAATGATCTTACTTTTTTTTTTCTTTTTCTTTTTTTCAAAGCGAAACCAGGGAGAAAGAATGAAAAGCTTGGCTTAACTTCAAAATCTCACAGCCGAAGACTTATGATTTATGAAGGAGAGCTTGGCTACCGTACCGTTTTTTTTTTTACAATTTTTTGTATTTGTGGGGATTTAGTTTACTACAGTAGTAATGCATTGCTTCTTAACTTTATTTTAACCATCCGAGATTCATGTTGGAGCGCTTGGTTGAGTATGCCTAGGCCTACTAGGTAATTTTGGATGAACTCTGGAATGCAACTAGTGTGTAGGCCTATAGAGATTCAGAGAATAGAGCTTTCCATGCAGAGTCATAGTGAGATTTGGAAATGGTCGACTGCTATTGTTGGCAGTGTCACTGACCTTTTATTAGCCATGGGCCTAATATTATGCATGGCCTTATCATTATTAATTTATTATTGATTTCAGATAAGTTTGGAAAATTGTTTACTCCAGTCACATACGACATGTCTAGGAACATTGAGGTGAGTAGGTATTAGTCGACAGGCCCAAAGTTCTTTTATGGAGTAGGTCTATATTTCTTTTTAAGATAGGCAAGTGGCGTAAAAGAGAACTAAAATGGATAAATTAAAAAGTAGTGTTACAAGAAGGAAACTGGGTACGTAGCCCTATTGAAAGTTTGAAATGGCGTACTTGTTGATTGTATGCCTGTATAAGGCTTATATTAAAACCTTTATTTGGAAACCTTCCAGCAAAATTTTCAACTTTTTCTTTCAAAAGGAACTACATCACTATTACCTTAATGTCCATGTAAAATATGAAAGAACTGTAGCCCCACCCGTTTGGTCAGATCGCTGGGCAATTGAAACTGACGAATTAGACAGAAGTAGCCAGTAGCATGTAGTAGTAGTAAGTAGTAACTAACATTCTCAAAGTGATTTTGAGCATGTTTCAAACTTAATTTTTTCACCAAGAAGGAATGCTCGTACACCAACCAAATTTGGCATGTGTTGTCGGGTACCTGAAATCCCTTGATTTTGATAGTTTTCAAGCTCGCATCACGTTTCATGACGGCTGGGTAACACCTCGAAATCACCCCAACTTTGCTTGCTGTATAAGGTGCCTGAGTGTGTAGCGTACTGCGGCTTGGCTGCGGCGCCCTAACGGGCACCTAGATTTTAAATGTACATTGTTGGCAACTACATTACGGTACCTGTTTGCTGTGCAGACATAGGCAAATGTGTTTTATTCTGTAGGCCTATGCTTGATAATAATAAATAAAAGTAGTTAAGTAGGCCTACAGTAGAGGTCAAAATATGCACATGTGTTAACACTGGATGAGAGTCTCCCTGAAGTTTTTGAGAAGTATTGTAAGGTAGGTAAGACCAGATGTGACCAAATACGGAATAAAGTTATTCAAATACCTACAAATGTATTTATTAATTTTTTGAGTAATGTGAGAGAGAAGATTAAAGTGGTTCGGACAAAGATTTCCCAGAAGACTTAAGGAATTCTAAATTCTAGGTAGGGCTGTAGGAGACCAGGGAAAGACCACAACAACAGTAATCTTATTTTCATATGCCCGCATTTTTGGCTTACTGGGCCATCATGCATGCAATAATAGCAGGATAGTGTGAGGAAAGCTGTGGAACAGCAAGGAGTCTGGAGTTTGGAGGAAAGAAAAGAGTGGTGGCAGGACCCCAGGAGAGAAGAAAATGAGGCCTATCTTCCATGCCGACCCAACGAAGAGTTGGAACAGGCAACAGATGAATCTTCATTCATCATCATGCGGAAGAAGAGAAATGCATGAAGATTGTGGGACAATCGCAACAAATGTAAAATAACTTTTGAACACAGTCAGTGGGCCTTCTCCACATTTCGTTAACCACTAGTAGTAGAGGTAGCGTAGATGAGGATAGGTCTACACAAGGTACAGGTTGGAGTGGGTAGGTGGAGGCCAATAGACCATTTTCAGAATTAACTGCGTATGCGCGCTCCGTTGCAAAGCATTATGGGAGAAAGGTGCATTTACATGCTAAATGCCATATGATTGGGATTGTGGCTGACTGCACTGCCATTGTTGGAAACGCAGTTCTCCACACACCCGAGCATATGGCATTTAGCGTGTAAATGCCCTTTCTCCCATAATGCTTTGCGCGCGCGATATAGAGGGCGCTGGTGATTTTGAAAATTGTCTATTGAATTTAAAGGGTTTTCTTACTTTTCTAGATGCAAGTAAAATGTCTCCTCCTGTTGACCCCTTTTTATCCTTGAGGGTATTAATTTTATGTTTTATTTGATGATTTTTCAGAAGCTGACCGAAAATTACAACAAAGACAAAGAAAAGTATACAAACCTGGAGGATATGATATTGGCAGAGAAAGCAGAAGGGGGAAACTATGTGATAGACTCACTGTTATGGCTACGACGGTAAGAAAAAGAAACTAATCTTAACTGGCCAAAGCTGCGCTGTGTGTTTCTGCTGGTAGTTTTGGACATTGCATAGAAACAACGCACCCACTGCTTGTGCACAATTTGTATCGGGACTGTATTTTTATTTTCTTTTGTCAGTTTGAAGTGCAGTCCATTGTTTCGTCTTTCAAAATGACAGCATGAAAGAGAAGTGAGGACATACCGTAATCATGTTATAATAGTTTGCTAGTGTCGATGCCGTTTCTTGTTATTGTTGAATGGACAACGATAAACAAGAACAATAATAATATGAATTAGGAAGCCTTGACTTGTGTGCGTGCGATAAAAGTCGAACGTTTACCAAATTTTGCATTGCGTTGCAATATTGCTTGTCATTAGCACCTGATTGGTCCAAAACAATCGCAACACAATGTAATGAATCCAGCTTAACAGTCTGCGGAAGTGGATTCTGCCCTGTTAACTGGTATCGTAATACCTTCAAAGTCCAACTCGCTACCTTCCCGTGGTTTGGCCTGTGAGTAGGGGAGTAGTGTATTCCCCAAAACTAATGGCAAGCTATGGCCGGTTGGGGTGCGTGTTGCAGAGAGAGCTCTCGCGCAACTTTTTATCACACCTTTCTTCATTCACACAGCCTTACTCATATTTATTTTCTTCTTTCACTTTTTTCTTCTCCATACTTGCTGGCCTTCTCTGCAACGAGCACTCTTCCGTTTCCCCCCAGTTTAACCCATCCTATCCAACATCCTCACTCCTTCCCATTAACCCCCCCGCGTCTTCCCTTACGTTCCTCCCTTTGGAAATAAGAAAACATGGTGGTAATCCACAATTATGGAAAAAGAAAATTTGGAAGATTCCAATACACTTGACATGGGCACTGATAACTCTACTGTTGAGTGCCCTAAAACAACATTAACTAACTAACTAACCTATCTCTTCTTGTAGGCCAAGGATATTTAAGAGTTTATTTTCTAATGAGCTTCATTGGGCAATGCTAAGTGCAGAATGGGATTACTTTTTAATTAACTTGCTCCATGACCCCCCAAAAGGCAGCATTTGTCAACTCGTATTTTCAATTTTAAGGACCAGTCACGGAACCAATTTCAAAACAATTTAATTTTGTATTTGAAAAATGAAAATCATATAAAAAACCGAAACGCATATCGATTTTAAAACAAATCCTAAGCCAACAGGTAAAAATATATATGTGGCCTTTTTGCTATTCCTACTAGGAAAACGCCAAAGTCGAACTGTTAGAAGAGTGAGTGAGCCATGTGTTGAGTAGCCCTACCCATTAACATTCCCTTTCTTCCCCCTACCTAAGGCCTCCTTAGCCTATGGCGTATTATGGCCTTACAGTTGACGCACCCTTATCAAACTTAACCAAACTTATAAATGCAAATGTTACCGGGTACGCGTTTTTCTAGTCTAGTTAGCTAAGGCGCCCTTATAGGCCCTACCCGAAATGTGGGAGACCTGGGTTCAATCCCTTTGGTCAGGAAAGATTTTTTTAATTTCTGGATTGTATTTTAAAAATTATTAAACATGTTTTGAAATGCATATAACACAGTGTAGTCTATCATCTGTGACAATACTATGGTTAACATAGCCAGTACGAAATACGTGTAAAGATTGCTAGGTTTACTCAATTTTTGAGCGGAATTTGCGGGTACCTTGACCGTTCCAGATTTGATACACCTTAGGTCACTGCTTGTAATTTTCACAGCCAGACAAATAAACTAGGAAAACGCTCAGTTGGACGCGTTGATAAGTGAGCACGTGCTATACAATTTGTTGATGGTCCAAATTTCAACCTGATCCGAATCTTCGTGCAACCGCTATCATGAGCCAAAAAAGCTCCAGCTTCGTGCGACTTTTCGTTGCCATGGTAACGTTACTTTTGTTAAAATGTAATTTCCATCTACACTACTTATCAGATCAAAATAAAATTAACATATTCGTGACCGGACGGACATTCTAAATAATTTGGCTACCTCAGATTTTGTCGCCGTTTAGTTTAAAAAAAAACTTTCGATTAATTTTAATGTAACTTTATAACTTTTTGAACGATTTTGCCACAAAACTAATGGCATTCAATCCAGATCGAAGCTTGCGGATGGTCCAAATTTCAACTCGATCCGAGCCTCCGTTCGAACGTTATGGCGCCCCATACAAACAAAAAAAAAAAAAAAAAGTGACTTTTTTTTCCGGCAGAGTCAAATGGAAACACTCGCTTCGTTCGCTTAAAAACAAAACCATTGACGTTAAAATAATTCCTACACGTTTGCAGCCTGTTTTTAAATTTAATATTTCTTGTAGGTTTTAATCACAATCGATCTAGCTGATTTTGTTAGCAGTTCTCAGTAAACTCAAACCGGATGTCCGTTTAAAATTTTAGCGCAATCTATTCAGCGATTCGGCTGATTTTCGATGTACACACACACCCACAGAATCACAGAAGAGCCATTTGAGTTAAATGGAGAATTAAATATTTTTGCGGGAGATGTGGAGCAAGTTAATTGAAAAGTAAGGCTGCACTTAACATTGCCCCAAAGTTTGTTAAAGGAAAAAATTTATAAATATCCTTGGTCTACAAAAGGAGATAATTACAGTACCTAGCCTCGCCTACCAAAAGTGGGTTAACATTATAAGTCTATGCAGGAAGAATCCACTTTTGCAGAATCTTGAATTTGATAACTTTTGTTCCCACTATAGGCCTACTTGCGATATCTTGCAAGTTGCAATGCCGTACTATAAGATGTATTAGGCACAATAACCTTAACTAGTTCTGCTGTACCGGTAGGCCTAAGGGTAATTGGGGAAATGATGATTTTGATTTCTTAAAATTATTTCCAAATTGGTGGTCATCTTCAATTTAGTTTGTTGCTGATATTATTCAAATACAACTTTATACACTTTAAACTTAAAAAAAAGGCCGTTAAGGATAAACTAGTCATTACATTGAATGAAACTAATATAAATGAGGTAGACTGCGCAAAGATGCTAGGAGCAAAAATTGATAATTCCCTTAGCTGGAAAGACCATGTGAAGTCGCTATGTGCTCAATTGGCATCTGCATGCTATGCCCTGAAGGTCATTAATAACTCTATTGGCAGAAATACTGCAAAAATTGCGTACCACGCTTATTTTGAAGCTCGCCTTAGATACGCTATCCCCTTGTGGGGAAATTCAACAAATTCACAAGATGCTTTTATATTGCAAAAGAGAGCAATCAGGACCATTGCAGGCCTAAAAAATATGGAATCATGTAGGGAAGCTTTTAAAAATCTTCAAATTATGACTATGCCAAGCTTATACATTTTAGAAATTTTAAAACAAACAATTAAAAGCAGACAGGATTTCACAACGAACACACAAGTTCACGCACACAATACACGACAGAAAGAGCATCTTCATCCGAGCCAATACAACACAAAAAAGGGACAGACATCAATAATAAATATGGGCATAACTTTATTTAATAGACTACCTCCTAACATTAAAAACTTAACAAGCACCGACAAACAGATCTTAGCAATAAAAAAATACCTGATACACACTAAATGAATACATCACCAATGAAAAAGATGACATGTTTACCTGGTAGATACCAAATATATCACTTTTTATCATTGTTTTATCACTGTTTTATCATTGTTTTATTAATCAAACATCCTTGTTGTGGAAAAGCATTTTATAATGTATGTTTATATAATTATGGTACTTAGTCCGGAGTAGTAAATGCTCATTTATGTAACAGGCTATTTTTAGTTAGTTTATAGTAAACCAAATTGTATTGTATTGTTGTTTTATTTTGCTATATACGTATATGTATATATATATATATTAATAATGTATTGACAAACCCAATGTTACAATGTAACCTACATGGATGCTAATAAAACTGAACTGAACTGAACTGAACTGAATCATCAGAACATTGTTTACAGAATATTGTACATTCTAACTCTCAAAAGAAAACTTTTGAATTCTACCATTGGCTTAGGCTATTTAGGTACTTGATTGCATGCCTATGTGCTGATACTGAATACAAGCCGATACCTGATTGAAAGGTCATTGACAATGAAAGTACAGCATGAGAATATCCATATAAATTTGCCATTGTTTTCAAGCTGAGGCATTTTTTTAACGTGATAATTTACAAAAAAATACTGGTAGCATCTGGTAGGTAGGTAACTACTACCTATTTTGAATATAAAAATCACTAAGGCCTTACTGATTTTGACTTGACAAAGCGTGCTACATTGGGCTAGGCCACGAGCTGTTTACGCGAATTCCTTTTAAACAAAATTGTGTAAGGTTTCTTAAACCTCATTTAATTTTTCAAGCCGCAAGAAACTTGGAAAGAGGTTTGGTTTGAACAATTTTTAACGGGTTTTCTCACCCTACCTTCTCTTTTTAAATAAGTGTTTATTGGACATAACACTGCTCTTTATCAGTATTTATTTGTGATATTTCGACTTTTATTCCCAAATTCTTTTTCAAACTGAAGTTTTTTTCATAGTATGTATAGTTAAATAAAATTAAATTAAAAGTTTAAACTGCATAGCCTAAACTAAACTTAAATTATGTAATGCTGTGATATTCACTCAATTACTTAGGCTTAGGGATGCACATCAATATGCCTACATTTTTGCCTATCTCATCATCTCTCTTCTTAAAAGGTTTTCTAGTACAAAATTGCTTGATGGTTTTAAAATTAAAATATAAATAATAACCATAGGCCCTAGCCTACTTAGGCCTACTCTCAAATGTACATTTTAAGCCCTCACCCCAAATAAGCTATAACTAGGCCAACAAATTTTTGCTTTTCAAAAGCAATTTAGCAATTCACTCAAAATTGTCAATAACTCTAGGCCTATTATAGGCATTGACGTAACTACGCGGGGCAGGGGGGACAAGAGGGCACAATTTTGTGGCAAGGTTTTTGTAAACTGACAATAAAACTATCAATCTTCACAATTTTATAAATTATCGATGAAACCACGCTAAAACCTAGTAAAAAACACCATTTGCAATGTTAAAAATAAAAATAAATCTGGTGGCAAGCGGCCCAGATCCCAGTGGCAGTATTTACAGTGTGAAAGGTGTGACAATTGCAAACCTGATCAGTAAGGAAAAATAACAACAACAAACCCAAATTTAATTAGAAGGGTATGAGTGAAACTTATTTTTAGAAAATGTATGAAGAGCCCACACCATGCGTGTCAATAATAATTGTTCTACTTTAAAGTATCTTCTATGATGTATTTTTAAAACTCACACAAGTACTTTACCTAATGTGGGAGTTACAAGCTCGGTTTTTACTTTGTGGATTTATCGGTTAAGTCTAAAAATAATGGTGAAACGCATTTAACCACGATTGCTCGAAGTAACACCCAAGACGCAGGTGACAGCGCAGTCTCCATATAGCCGACATCTATGGTGTATTCGGCACCACAAAAATAAAAACAAAATGTTCCCGGAGGTTGTGCCCCCGAACTCCCATGATTGAGCGAGCGTAGCGAGCGTCTCCACTTGACTCTTATGCCTTGAATGTCTGTTTTTTTTTGTTTTTTTTTCTGTTACTGCTTCGATACAGGCCGCACCGTTTCTCTGATCGACCTGAAATGTTACACACATGTACATACCACCTATGCGGGTTGCTGTATAGTTTTTGAACAAAATCCGATCGTTGGTTATAAAAAACAAAAAATAAAATAAAAAAATAAAAATGTTCCGATCGTTATGAAATTTTGCAGGGTCAATAAGTACAACATTCTCTCCTATTTTACAAATTTTCAGCTAAATCGGTCAAGACCTTAAGTAGTGTAGATAGTAGGGTGTCCATTCGTCCCGTTAAAAACGGGACAGTCCCGTTTTTTAGGGACCTGTCCCGGTGTCCCGACAACTGTTCACGGGACGCTGTTTTGTCCCGTTTTTGTAAATATACCGATTTCACGTGTAGCTCGTGGCTCGTCTGCTGTAAATTAACGTACTCTTCGCGTATTCTGTATACACTTTTCTGCTGGCCTTGACTTTGCACAAATGAATGCGTTATCAGCAGGCGGAGTGTAGAGGGGGGTGGGGTTGGTTGACGGCATCAGTAACACGAATTGTCCCGAGCCCCAACAAAGTTGCTGTGGTTTTGCAGCCGAGCAACATGATACGCGAATCGTTTCCGTTCTTGTCGATCTCGATCGAGCGTCCAGCGATCAGAATGCCGAAACGTAAGTGTAAGTTTACAGACGCTATAAAAAACGAGTTTTTGTTCCTAAAACAGGGGTTTTAGGGTGACAAAGTGGAATGCTGTCGTGAGGAAAAAAAAAAAAAAAAAGGTATGATTGCAAGCCTACTTCGCCTGCAATTCGATATTTAATTATTATTAGCAGCAATTAAATGTGGGGAAGCTAATTTTGATTTGAAAACATATTTTTACTTCATAACCTCACTTTTACGAGATGGTTTTTTTCGTCTCGTACGCGTGAGTGTGTAAAATGCCGCCGCCTGAACGTGTGTTTAAGGACTTTCCTTACCTTGTTAAACACGAGACTGATAATGACAAAGTGTTTTGTACGATCTGCAAAGCAAGATTTTCTATAGTAATTATCCATTAAGGTAATCCCCCGAGTTGCCATTTTTCAGTTAAAACATGACAAAATAATTGTAGTATGGTGAAAATTTTTTTCGCCTTCGGCGAAAAAGCCTCCGGCGGCTGGGGCTTTGCCCCAGACCCCAGCTACAACCACCGGAAATTTGTCCCGCTTTTTTAGTTTGAAAATATGGACACCCTAGTAGATAGAAATTACATTTTAACAAAAGTAACGTTATACCATGGCAACGAAAACTCTCACTATGCACTGCCACCTAGAAGTAATCAAAATACTATCGAGGAAGTGTATTATTTGTTACAAAGAGTTTAAATAGTTTTCCCAAATAAATGATGTCAAGGTCCTCTAGATGGCGGTGGATTTTATCCATTCTCTCCTATTTAACAAACTTTCAGCTAAATCAGTCAAGACCTTAAAGACTTATTGGTATGTAACATTATGGGAATATCGTACTCGGGTCGTGTTGCACGTACCGGTGCTCGCTCAACAACGCGACGGGACTTTAGCGTTTTCCTAGTGTAGTCTACAATTGTTAAACCTTCCGACCTATCAATTGCACACCTGCAGTGGTGTCATGCGAGTATATGGCGTAAACTTAAAACAAAATACAAATCAGAAATATGGGGTATCTATACACTGTAGCCCTATACTGTGCATATCATTATATGTACTCTTGTAGAACAAATGAGGAAATCCAATGTAAAGTCAAAGCCCATAATCTAATTTTGCAATCACACCAATCATCAGTAACAAAATACAAACAACCATAACAAAAACACTAACAAAATTATTTAAAGAACATGCCTAAAACTCGTTAAAATCCTTCAATCACATTCTTATGATCGGAAAACTTTCCGAGGCTGTGTGCCCCGGGCCCGCACTAGCTAAAAGGCCTTCCTTCCAGACCCCTCATTGTACTGAATAAATCATGTTCTTTACTCACGAAACAGCGTACGCCCATAAATAATTTTTTGATGACACCACTGCACACCTGATAATGAGTTGAAAAGCCGCCACAGTCAGAACTGCACTAGTTGGGGTGGGGGGTCCCCCAGACCCCCACTGTACCAGGATATATAGGTAATGTTTGTGGAAAAAAAATGTTCACCCCTCCCAAAAAACAAGGGCTGGTTACGCCACTGACTATAGGCCTACTCTAATTCATGGAAAATATCTTTCAGGGGTCTTCATTTAGTTCATACATTCTTCCAGTATATTTTAGAAGATCACCAAGAGGGAAAAACAACAGAAGATCTTGAACCATTTTTGAAAAAGGCATATAAAGAGTGCTTGGAAAATTACCATGGCTGGGTTGCTCGACAACTATTCTCTGTAAGTGAAGAAAACCATAACTTTTTAATCTTAGTAGTAGTAGACAAAACACAACATTTTTTCTCACTAGGGCTTATATTAATAGGAATGCACACAACTAGGAAAATGCCTAAGTCGTTGTTAGACGTGAGATTGAGTTATGTGTAATTCTCACTAATTCTGCATTGAACTTGATTGTTGTTTCAAGTATGAAATTTCACATAATTCTCAACAAACATACAAACAACACAACAACAAACACACAAACATATTCATACTTTATATTCATGAAATGCCATCATAGAACATCTTTTGAAAATTGAAATGCATCAACAGTAAAGCCGATGCACAATTGCCCGGTAACGAGAACGACACGACAACGAGAACGGAAGAAGTTAAATCACACGTTTACTTACGACACGATGCACAATAAGCTTCCGTTGCCGGTCGTTCCCGTATCCCGGCAACGACAACGGAACATCACCAAGTTTTAACTTTCCGTAACGTTCCCGTCCAGTACCTTACCGAACCAATCAGAATCAAGACGTCAACGCCTGAACACTATTTTTATCAGCTGATTGATGGTTTATACGCGAGTAATATGCGAAATAAATTCAATAAACATGAGCGGAGATAACAAAATAACAAAATATAATTAGCACACTTATTATTTGATTTGTTCCCGTCGGCTTGCTCACGGGCTGTTTGGCATCGAAGCCCTTAACGTTAGCGTCTTCCCGTTCTCGTTCTCGTTCCCGTTCTCGTTACCGGGCAATTGTGCATCGGCCTTAACATTATGGAAAACATTGCCCGATCGTAGTACCAGGTAAGATTGCACTTGGTTTACTCAATCTCGCAGGAGAATTTTGGGGAACCTTGAATGTGATGATTCAATACATCTTGGACACTGCCTTGCATTCACCGCCTGACATTCAAAATAAGATTCGATAAAAAATATTTTTTCGAGAACAAAGGCCATTCATTGTACCTAGAGGTATAGGCCTAGTTAAATTAAAATATACATGAAGAGAGAGAAAACCAGGCTTTGGCGCAGAATGCAGAGGTAAAGTCAGGATCACTTGGAAGCTCTATTTGTCCTGTCGGGTTGTGGTTTGCACCAAAATGTTAAGTAAGAATGTCTAATAGTTGGTATCAAGGCACATTTTCCAAATACTGCTCACTTTTCTTATTAACTGACCGTAAATGTGACACTAACCTGTTAATTTGTAGTAATTTCCCAATTTTGTGTAAGAGACAATTATTTGAAATTTCAAAATCGGCTTTGATAGAGACACACACTCATCCTTTGTGAACAGCCTCCCAAAAATGCAGATTTTTTAAATGAAAATTAACGGTAAAAAAGCGGTACGTTCTGTATGTGAAATTGCATCTTCTTCTGGTTCTCTTGATTGCCGCAATGAACATTAAATTGTCTCTTGCTGACTTGTGATTGGTTGGGTAAGCACTGGGCTAAGGGTTAATAGTTTTAAAATGCACATGAATCAAGGCCCAGGTAGCCTGGCAGTTGGTTGGTGGTCATTAGACGTGGCCTAAACCGTGTTGGCCAGGGCAGTCCGCAGTCTGCACACTTATGATAGGCCTCCTAAGTATATAGTACTATAGTGTGAAGTACATATTGATTTGAGCATTAGTTTGTAAGGTAACAAATTATCTAGTGGTAGTAGTAGTAGTAGTAGTAGTAGTAGTAGTAGTAGTAGTAGTAGTAGTAGTAGTAGTAGTGGTAGTGGTAGTGGTAGTGGTAGTGGTAATACCTAGTTTCCCAATATCATTAATCGGGAAACACTCCCGTAGGTGGCAGCCTATGCACTACACTAAAATGTTTTTCTTTCTAGGCCTAGAATAGACTATAAAACGGTTACATGTAATTTATGGATTGATTTCCTCAAAGATATATAGGTAGGTTTTAGTGATGACATCGGGTAGTAAATATTGGAGTCGACTCCGGAGCCTTGGGAACCGGGTAGGAGTCGACTCCCCGATCCTCAAATAATTTTTTTTATTTTTTATGCAAAAGTTATTTTTAGCCCACTACTCTAGTGAAATAAATAATAAATAAATTGTATGAGTCTACCCACTCAGTTATATTGATTTTCAGTGGGGTTGCACAATGCTGTCCAACCATTCCCCCCCCCACCACCACCCTCCACCCGCTACGTATCACTAGCTTGCTTGTCTCTTGGCCCGGCCAAGACTCTCGCTGATTTGTTACCGTATGTTTACGTTTTGAGATAAGATAACGACTAACGAAACAAGTGCAATCTCATTCAATTTATCATAAAAAAAAAAAAAAAAAAAATTTTTTTACCCGACTCCTTGAAAATGGAGTCGACTCCAACAGGAGTCGGGTACCCGAGTACCCGATGTCGTCCCTAGTAGGTTTATATTCCTGCATGGTGTGCCTATCTGGGCAATGTGTGAGTGGATACACTGTATTTTATTTTATTCATGTTCCCTTTGTTTGTGTGATTTCAAGCTCATAGTTTTCTGTAGTTTTTAGTACGGTACCTCTGTATTTTCATCTGGACTGTGTTTTTTCTGGTATGTTTGCCAGCTTTTGGTGCGTGGGTGCCCTAGGCGTAAAGATCTGATCGTTACCCTGGCACTGGGACGTGAAAACCGTGACGAGTCAGTTATGAGGAGCATGAAAATTTTCTTGGACAGTTTGCAAACCAACATGCAAGTTATTATCGACTTTTATCTGAAGCACGATCTAGAATCTACTGCAGTTGTTTGAGATTCATATCTGAAAGTGATTATATTGTGGACCAATTTATGTATTATATTGTTACTACTTGCTATTGAATGTGTTATGTATGGTAGATTATTGGTTGTGCAGTGGTTGCATTTTAATTTTGTCAGGGCTATGGATTGAAAGGGAATGTTGATGTTCTTGCCTTCTACCACTGCCTGTTTATTTATGAAAGGGAGGCATGCACTATGATCATTATGTCTACACTTGTAGCATAACATTTATTTATCTGCCCTGCAATGTTTCAGTTAGTTGTCTCTTTTTTATCTTGAGATAATATTTAAACTTAACACACTAACTTGTACCTGTATTGATATTTCAGTAGACCACAAAATATTCCACCGCTGTAGTACTAACAGGTAATAATAATATGTAGAGCATTTCAAGTCAACTGTTAACTAATTATAAAGTGGACTGTGGTTAATAAGGTTACATTATTTCTAGTCTTAGCTGTAAGTATAAAAGTGTTGCATAGGTAACCGTAATGCCAGCATTGGCAAGCATTATGCATTATTATCCCATTTAGATATGGTCTTGAATTTAGACTATATGCACCGTGCATTGATACTATATATATATATACTACTATTGCTAATAATTATGGATTCTTTAACAGAAGTAGGCCTAGTAAACAACAACAAGCAATTTGTCATGTTGAAAATCATGTGACAGCTGACTGTTAGCCCCCTCTTTTGCCTCATTTGCTTGGTTGTCTGGCAATAGTGATTTTATTTGTTCGTTATGAACAAGGGAAATAGATCTTTAAGACGAATTTGTGTGTTGTGAGATGTATAAATCGTATCTGCAACTCTAGCAATTAGCTTGAATTCCATAGTTATAGGTCTCACAACTTATGAAGTTGAATATATCACCTGCACTAACTGGTAATTTTGGCTTACGTTTGACGGGTATAAAAGAGAAGCTGAAACCAAAATGTACGAAAATTGCAAAAAGAATAATTGAGTGTGGTACTATAGTACTTACCACTGCTACATTAACTTGTTACTTACTTCACTGCCCAACATGGGTAGCAGAGTGCCTTAGGGACAAGAAAATGCAAGATTTCAACAAAAAGAGGAGGGAAATTAACAAATAAAGTCTGATTTAGACTACCTATTCAATGTTTCATTCAAGGACAAAATATAATCATGGGAAGGAGGTATTGCTGTGTATTTTATTAGGATGTGTCTGAACGATATTCTCAGTTTCATTCTTGGTCTTGATACTAGTTCTTATGTGAAGTGTAGCTTTCGGTCGTTTCTTGATGGGAGTATCGACAATGGTATCAATATCAAAACAAACAGCTGTGAATTTCACACATGCAGGAGGCCGACTGATTGTGATCTTAACCGTACTCTAAAATGTTACATAAAGTTACAATTTACCAAATTTAATTCTGTACTATTTATTATTATTCACTACATTTAATAAGTTATGTTACATACGTCATTTGGAAGTGTTTTATTTCAATCGTCTCCCAAGGCCACCATTTTTTAGTAATAAGAATGAAAACGAGTTTGGTAGTTTCCTTACTAGGTTTCATTGTTGTTCTCAGTCTCGATTGGGACCCTTCGTGCATTGCTTCTGACGTCATCAATGATTGATGACGACAAATTGAGAATAAGAATAAGCCACGTTTTCAAGTTTTCAGACTGAACCTTCTGTATCTGCACATTTTTATTGTGTGTTATCCTTGAATTCAAGGAATCTTGAACGAAACATTGAACCGTATAATTCAGGCTTTACAATGTCAATAGAGCTTAGGCCAAAATATTTATCTAATCTGTATATACCCTTGTGAGATGCTCAAATTGTAAAGTATGGGCCACAGGCCATGTTGAGTACTTTTTTTATTACTAATATTTTTACATACATTCATTAGTTGCAAAATATTGGAACATGTGGATAAATAAACTTAGTAGGGATAAACATCCTATCTAGCCATAATAATAATAATTGACAGATTATAATATTTACTTGCTCTTTCAGTTTATGGCCTTTCCAGCTTCCACTGGCTGTGTTGGTATTATTGAGAGTGTATTAGCCTACAAACATAAACATAGTATATCTAAGACTTTGCCAAATCACTATATTTTCCTAGGACCCCAAGTCTTGAAATGTGAGATCGACTTCGTTTTCAGCTCGTTTTGGGGGTCGAAAATGCGCGTTTTGACAGTTTGGTAGTCTCGAGTGCCAAAACGAAATATTTTGACGTTTTAAAGCGTTCATTTTTACCCACGAACTGAAATCTTGTGATTTTGCCGTGATTTCATTCACATTGATTGTTTTCAGTATTCAAAATGGTATAATTCACCTATTATATCGAGCAGCTTGAAATAGATGCTAAATAAATGTATAGCATCAAGGAATATCGTTTTCATAAAAGAAAATACATCTTTGAATTTGTCAAATCAAAAATGTGTTGAGGTATTTATGTTTGACACATAGCCTACGATTAGGGCGCTGATCCGAAGCATATGTTTCTACGAGGACGTGGGTTCGTTTCCTGCACAAGTCACGTGTTTTTTTGGTAATCGTCCTTTATCGTCATCATTCTATTACCACTCATAATCTCGAATAACCTTTGTGCATTATTATGAGACGTTTAAGAAACAATATAACATCAATCATTCCCCCTTGTACGCGAAATTCGATTCGATCTTAAAACGAAGGTGGGCGGTAGGTCTAGGCCCGAAGTAAAATATAATGTAAACTAAGAATTGGCCCTAGTTGAGCCCTAGTCCTAGCCTATCTTTAATTGCGTGATTTTTTATAGGCCCGAGGCCTACATAAAGTCCATGAAATATGTAGTTATTGGGTCCTAGCAATAGACGACTAACTTAACCTCACAATAATTTTTTGTTTGTTGACATTCTTTGTTCATAATTATACCGCTACGATCGCTGCAAATCCCAATACTCGACTTTTGATTGGTCCGTGTTTGTTAAGGCACGGCCATCTAGAATAAATATAGTACGTTTTCGAGCTCTTTGCTACGTAAATCTTTTTAGTGTCTGGATTTTGTGAACTTCACCCCACGAGAATAACAGCAATACTCTTTCAACTCACAACTCACAACGCATGACGTTTTCCACGGTACCGTTCAAGACTACCAATTCCTTCGAAAACGAAAACGACTTTGTTTTCAAATAGCGTTTTCAACTCATCTCCCACAAACTCAAGACTCGGGGTCCAGGTGCATTTTGCTCATGTCAAAACTGGGCAGGACATGCATTACCGAACCCTATCCATGTTCATAGTTCTTTATGTC
The DNA here is from genome assembly GCA_024449915.1 of Sweltsa coloradensis. NCBI lineage: Eukaryota > Metazoa > Arthropoda > Insecta > Plecoptera > Chloroperlidae > Sweltsa > Sweltsa coloradensis. The sequence continues at coordinate 127,766 of JAMZAV010001122.1, forward strand.
ATTCAAATTTGTTAATTTGGCGGAATATGATTAAGGCCTAATGATAGCATTGGTAAATATAGCAAGTAACAAAAATCTAATTTGAAAAACAGGATTTAACTGAGTAGCCAAAATTAATAGGGTACCGGTATGTGCTTTTTATGCAGGCCATCTTGGCTTGCCTGAGGTAACACAAAAGTTTGTTCATTGATAAGCTTGGCAGGATTGTATTGATTTTAATTTCTAATTTTTAGCACAAGCTATCTTAATCAATATCAGCAAAATTGCATGTTCATGGGTAAAATAAGTATGTATTAGTTACATACCCTAATTAAATGTCTTATGAGATGGTTACCAAAAGTTACCAGAAAATAATCTAAATGCAATCTATAATCTATGTAGGTACATGTATACAATTGAAATGCCATTTAACTTTGCATTCAAACATGAATGCGTACAAAATGTATCAATGGAAAATAGCCTCTTTTAGCAATCAAAAACCAAAAAAGTTTATTATTCAGTTGGAACTTGCTTTAATTAGTTTAATATGTAATATAATATTATTATATTTGGGTATGTGCAATTATATTTTGGGATGTAGCCCTAGTTACTTAGTAACTAAGTAGTACATATATTATTATCCAGTATAATGCAGTATTGGCTTGCATAATTTATGAGGGACTGAACATAATTTAGATATTTAAGCATATCAATTTTCAATTATGTAAGAAAATTCTGTTTATAAAACACCTGGAGATGCATAAATTTTATTTGATGCACTTGGCAAACAAATAATAAATATAAGGCAAAGTGAGTTAATTAGTATGTATTTTGGTAAGGTCTATGATCAGTGGTGAAATGAGGGGTTTACACAAGTATTTGGCATATACAAAAAAAAAATATATAGCCTATATACCCCTCCGCATGCTGGTACCTTAAAAAAGGGTATACCCTGAAGCTGTATACGTGTATATCTCTTGGTACCAATGAGGAAATTCAATTTCAAGTCACAGAACATAATCATAATAATTATCACCAGTCACCACTAATAAATGTTATAAAAAAAATGTCAAACTCGTTAAAATGCTCCAAATAATAAATCCGGACCCGTATTACCGGTACTTGAGGGGCCTTCCAGACCTCCCTTGTACAAAATCGCGTACTTATCCAGGAAAAAGCGTAGAGGCCCCTACCCATACATTTTTTTTAAAATTACACCACTGTCTATTATGATTGAATTGATATTGATAGGCCTAGTAAGTCTTCGGCAAAATTTGATTGTTGTTACCGTACCTTCAATATATATATATATACATTTTAAAGTTTTGATGTTGCAATTGGAATTCCTATTCAGTGAATGACAACCATGCCATGTTATATTGTGTGGCATGCTGACCTTGAAAAGTGTCTTAAAAAGTTAAGATTATTATAGTTTCATAAATCATTGTTAATAATTGCTTTTTGAGGTCTATAACTGAGGTAACTAACTTATTTCCTGGGCATGGTCTGTGTTACCATTATCTGCATTGTTACCAAATGTTAGAATGTATCGTCATGAGTTAACGATTGCCGATTATATTTATAAGCTTACACGCTTCATGATTTGTGTCAATTAAAAAGTAATGTGACTTGTAAGTAATACCTAGGCCTTTAGGTAGATTGAAGTGTTGAGTGAAATGTATGTTAGTGTATTAATGAAATTAGTGTTATTAGTTGGTTTACATTTTACATTTACAAGTTCCACACAGTGTCTTATTAAGAAGTTAATTGGTACAGTAGCTACCTAGTTTGCCCTATTGTAAGACTACCTTGTTTCAAATGAATCATTATTGCAGCAAAAAACCTCCTCGATTTGGAACAGGCGGACGTTGTAGTTATTTAAGTACATAGTATACTTGTGTGTTGCATTTAATTTGGAATACTGTATTATTGTTTTCTTTGCAAATGCACTTGCTCTTTCTCTGTATGATTAGTAGGGATGCACATCGATACTTTTTTCATTGTCGGTTATCCAGGCGTGGTTTTACGGGGCGGCCCGATTAGGCCCGGGCTGCCCTTCAATTCTCATAATTATTACCAAATTTATAGTAGGCCTAATTCTTTTATATACGTCTAACATATGGAAAGCATTGAATAATATGTCTCATTGTTTATCTGTCAACTTAAAAATGATATTTCATTAGATCATTCATGCAACCCTAAAAAAATCCACTCCCCACTGACAAGTATTGAGCTGTCATATTCAATTCCTTGTCTCAATACCACTGGTAAATCTGGCAAATTTTCTAAATCAACTTGTAAGTTGAAAGAATTTCTGAGCTTTGAGACAGATTTTTTTGTTTGTGAGATCAAAATTAAAATTAAAACTGAATTTAATAATATATTGTGCCTAGTAAATATACCCATAAATACTCCCTTGAAATCTCCAGAATTTCCGTAGAGTCAAAACTATACCTTCTAAAAAATATGTACATAAAAAAAATGCCCTGCAGGGCATCCCCCTAGACCCCCCTCCCCCCAGCTGTTACAGATTTTATATTTGGGCCGCCCCAAAGTTTGGGGGCTAGAACCGCGCGTGCCATTATCGAATAATCTCAAATGTGGAAATGAAATTCTAAAGAATACAATCTCATGCCACTCGCTGCCTAGTCCTGTCTGTGTTGTCTTTGTTTTGCCTCTCGCTATCGGCTAAGTTCGCTCCAAAATATAAATCTCGAGTAAGACACCTTGTGACCTATCTCTGTCTGCCCAAGCAGGAAATACAACTTACGTGGTTCGGGCCGTTTTCAGCCAATTATTGATATTTCTATATTATCAATCATAACTTTTGATTATCGATTATCGAGATATCCAATATTGATTATCGATCGGTAATATTGATTATCGCGTGGTTCCCTAGTGATTAGTACTAGAGCTTATTCACATTTCTTGAAAATGCACCTTCAGTGCTAAGTGTGCAGTTCTCTGTAGTCACCATGTTGCTATTTGTGGACTTAATCTACTAGAATGTTCTATTTGTTCCAGTAGGCCTACTGATAGCAGCAGATGGTGTGGGTGTGTCGTTTTATGCACGTGTGCGTCGGTATGTGTGTGTATGTGTCCAGGTTAGGGAAAAGAAAGTACTCTTGGTAACTGAAACTTATAATATGTGTTGCTTTGTGCTACATAACAGATTACAAATTCCAGATAGTTATGGTAGGCAAGCTTAGATGTACTAATTATTGTCACTGTAATGACATGTACAATTGCACAACTTTCAGAGATAATTTTAGGTACTAATTATTAATTAATTAATTAATCCATCTTCAGATTCATGTTTTCAATTTTCATCAATATGAATAATACCGAAGAATGAAATACGTTAACTTAACTACGTAAGTGTAATAATATATTATCTGTGACTTAACCCCTTACATGTCCATGCCGTACATAAGCGATTATTCGTTCGTCGAATAACTTCTTTACCTAAACTTCTATTAACTGCCAATAACTATCTTGGCATACTCATTGTTGAAACTTTTCAGATTCCCTACCTTTTACCTAGTAAATAATCTATAAAATAATATAGTGGTCATGGTTGAGTAATTGCTTCCTGGATAACACAAAAACCCAGTCTCTAGTGTGAACAAAACTACTGCAACATTTTATAAAAACAAAAAGTGTAAAAAAAAAAATAGTAGTACAGTATTTGCCGCTTGTAATACCGAATTAATGTTATTTTGCTACAGTTAGTTTATTTGCTACAAATAACTTTCTTATTTGATGATTGTAATACTGGTCGTAAGAGTGCTAATTAATTATTAATGTACTATTGTGATTTTAAAGTCATGCTAAATATTAATGTGGGCCTACTGGTGGAATATAATTATTAATTAGCAAAGTATTTCATAGGGATGCACATGATAATCAATATTAGCCTTCTGTTCGATAACCGGCAATTATTTTTTTTGCAAATCGCACGTTTTTTTTTGTAATTCACCAAAACACGTTTTCCAGAGGCACCTGCACCTTTATTCAATTTATGTCTTGTGGTAATTAATTTAACATCTATCCTGTTAATAATAATAATAATAATAATAATAATAATAATGATAATAATATAATAATAATTTATTTAAAATATTTTTTCAAAGAGAAATACATGATTAAAAACAATAAAAACAATCATAATTACAATAATCATGATTAGAAGATCAGCTTGAGGCTCTGGACATGGTTTGATATAGTCATCGAACTAAGATGGTCAGGTTTCTTGTCCTGAAACTGTATCTTCACAGGGATCTTGCACTCCGTCGAATCGTCGTGAAAAAAAAAATAATATAATAATAATAATAATAATAATAATAATAATAATAATAATAAAATAAATAATAATAATAATAATAATAATAATAAAATAAAATAAATCAATTCAATTTATTTTCACAAAACACATATTAACATTGGAACATCTCAAGGAAACCCACAAAGCCCATTATGTGGGCTCATCTGTGTAATAAACAACAACATCAAAATATAAACTAAACAAAAACAAAGGGGAAGGAATCATTATGAAAAAACATTAACAAATCACAAACATTAAATAAACAAATTGAGGAAGATTAACCGTAACTTAAAAATATAAAATGAAACACAACACAACTTAAAGGCTTTTGTTACTTAAACATATCAGAAATATAGCTAGGATGAGACAAAACAAGGTAAGAGCAAAACAGATTTAGGCAAGAGCACTCAATTAAGACAATAAATATATTTTAATTTTTTGCTTGACCTCGGAAATTTTTGTAAAATTTAATAACTGATTAAGTCATTAAAAGCTTCGGGGACTAAACACTCTAGGCACCTTTGACCGTATTTATTATTACTTCTAGGAATTGCAAATTTTTGTTTTTATAGCCTACCTAATAATAATTTTACATTTCGCAGTCAACAATGCTCAAAGATTTCACACTATTTGTGACCAAAAAAGTGTGGTGTTGACTGTTGACCTTTTGAAATATTCAATAGCTGGATTATGCCTATATAATATATCTCTCCATTAGTAAAATACAAAAATAATTTTTTTTTAGCAACATTATCGTTCAATATTATCGATTGATTATTGATAATTATTGATAATTTTTATTTTATTGTTGTGCATCCATAGTAATTGACATGTAGGACTAGAGTCACTAGACCAACAGTGCATGATCAGTATAATCACATGTTGCCGCTTATGAATTTAACATTACCGCGCAAGTGATATTTAAAAAAATGTTCCTGGGAAAGGCAAAAAACTTGGTATTTTCTGCATTAGTAGAAAACATTATTATTGAAATAAATTTCAAATTATTAATTTATAAAAATTATAATAAAATTAATATATAGCCTAATATGCCTATATCAGCATTATAATAATGCTAAATTTATACTTTAGTAGGTTGTCAAACTGCTTACTCATTACTGTATTTGATGAAACTGTATTTTCGGCACCTTCAGTGGTCCAATCAAATACGCAGTAGGCCTACTGCTTTTGTGTTAAAAATCCTAGTTATGTGCATTTCTATTGGTTGTTACATGAAAAACTTCATATAAGGCAACACCAATGATATCATCGTATTCACATTGACAAAACGAGGGTTAAAAAAAATTCCTTGCATAGTACTATTGTCACATAAGCGACAATATGTCATATGTAGGCCTATACAGTACGTGTAATGTGTGCGTACGGCCAACATGTATTTCATGCTCAATCTTTCCTATGAAAAAGAAATGTAGTATTCTCAGGACTGGTGTCTTATTTAGCAATAGCTATACATATTAAATTGGCATTGGTACTGCCACATTTAATGGATCCAAGCACATTTGGTATAGCTTGTAACTCTCTTCAGGACTAAGTAGATTAGATTGTAGACCTATCTTGATTTTCTGTGACAGTGCGTCTTTCTATATTACTAATCATGTCTTCTACATATTTGATATTACACTATCATTGAGTGAAGCCATTTATTAGAAACTCAACATCACTAAGTAATATGAACTGTGTACCTAAAAAAGCCTGCCTGGAATGCGGGAGATCCGTGGTTCGATTCCCGGTTGGGGCGGACTTTTTTAATTTCTGAATTGTAGTAAATAATAATTATTACTATGCTCTGAAATGAATTTATCTTATCATTTGTTAATTTTTTACTTACAAATTATTTCAAAATACTTGTTCAATACTACTTTATTTAAACAATATGAATTACTTTGAATTATTTGTGGTACTGGCCCGAAAGCGTGCGACTCCTAAAGGGGTATTCACCCACTAAACTCAAATATATTTCATTCAGGCTAACTAGTTAAGAATTAAGAAAGTAACAGAAAAATTATTGGGTCCACTATGACTCAAAAACAAATTTTCAAGCTTGGTAATTTTCGAGCTAGGTCCCATCGGTAAAAATCTCCCATAAGAAATAACATGGGGGTGATCTTTATACCCCGTGACCTTGGAGGATTTTGATCCAAAAAAATATGGGACATTATTGACGTACTCGGTAGCCTTTTCTGTATATTTTGTTTTGTTGTTTGGGCAAGTGGTTTGGCAAAATATGTTGATTACCAAGAACGGGTGTGATTTTGTAAGGCACATTTTTGCATGTTTGAGTGTATATTTGTGCACAGTTTGAAGACACGATGTTATAAAAGGCCATTTTAGATTAATGTACTATGCTTTAGTTTAGTATCTATGTGGAACAAAAAGCAAGCACACCAATTTTCGTCAATTTCATGAAAAAAATTCGTGTAAAATCATAGTTAAAAGAAATAATTTTTTAAACCGTCTTTTTTTAGTGTAGTATTATGGTATAGATTATGGGTAAAAAATAATTTTTGGGGGTAATGGCCTATTTGAGGAGGACGCGGGTTCGAGTCTTGCATAAGCCATGGGGTTTTTGTAATTGTCTTTCCCCCTGATCGTTTCAAATACCAATACTATTGCATTAATAGAGATGTTAAGCAACAAAAATCAATCATGAATTATTTGTAAAACATGTTGATAACGTCTTAAATAATAATCTGCATCTTTGCGGATAGGTCGTGGCGTGGGGCTCGAAGCCTCTTCTCTGGTATTTTTAAGTTGTTACATGATGTACCGCTACTTGCATAGTAAATAATTGAATTCATTAAACAAAACTACGTGCTATGGCATTCAAATATATTATGTTATCTCAGTTTAGATTTTAGAAGTCCAATGGAAGTGGAAGCCCAAAAGCATGAATGCAACTTTGACAAATTTATGCACACTATTATTCTGAAGTAATGAAATAAGTATTTACTGTTAAAGAGTTAAAACTTAAAATATTAGGTAATAAGGATTGTGTTGAAACTTAAAATATTAGGTAATAACGATTGTGTTAAAAATGAGTTTAGAAATGTAAATTTTGTTCTTTGGTTGCTGGTATTGCTAAATTTAAATTTACCGCATTTCTGCTGTCAAACGCCAAATATGTTATACCATCGCAGCACCCCTGTCAAAGATGGTTGTCACACTGACCACCAATATTTGGAATTAAATTTATCACAACCATTAAGTTTTATAATTTAAAAAAAATTAAATTGCCTCCAGAAATGAATAGTACTAGGTCTACTTGTAGTTTTGTAGTTAGTCAATATTTTTTTTAAATTATGAATTAAAGAGGTGTGTGATCAGTGTGCGATAGATTACGTATGAAGACAGCATTTCCCACACCTTACTCAGAGCGTATTTTGAGTTTGGCTGCAGAAGTGCAACAAATAAACATAATAAATAAATGCCAACCAGAGAACAAAGGCCACAAATTCTAAACCCATGTATTACATTTATTTTATATACATGCATACGTTTGTTTTAAATGTATTATATTTTTACTCACTGACAGTGTTTCAACTTTAAACCTGACCCGTCAAAATGAAGTGATAATGTGTTATCATGAAAATTGAAATAATATACCAAATTGTTTATTATTTTAGGTTTTGTAAATTGACAAAGTTGTAATAAGTGCTTTCCGGTTTCCACTTCCAATGGACTTTTAAAGTAGGATAGTGTAGTCCTCCTGTGTATACACACACTACATTATTGTATTTATTAAGCGAGCGAAGCGAGCGTTTCCATTTGACTCTGCCGGAAAAATTAGTCACTGGTTTTGTTTTGTTTTTGTTTGTTTGTTTGTTTTTTTTTTGTTTCGAACGGAGGCTCGGATCGAGTTGAAATTTTGACCATCCGCAAGCTTCGTTCTCGATTGAATGCCATTAGTTTTGTGGCAAAATCGTTCAAAAAGTTAAAAAGTTACATTAAAGTTAATCGAAAGTTTTTTTTTCAAACTAAACGGCGACAAAATCTGAGATAGCCAAATCATTTAGAATGTCCGTCCGGTCACGAATATGTTAATTTTATTTTGATCCGATAAGTAGTGTAGATGGAAATTACATTATAACAAAAGTAGCGTTGCTATGGCAACGAAAAGACGCGCGAAGTTTCTAATGCACTGCCACCTAGAAGTAATCAAAATACTTTCTCGAGAAAGCAGTCTATTATTTGTCAACAAAGAGTTTAAATAGTTTTCCCAAGGAGCCAAGGTCCTCTAGATGGCGGTGGATTTTATCCACAAAGTAAAGGTTTACTTACACACGGGTTTACCCAAATACCTTGGCAATAATAAATAATATTGGAAACATTTCCCTGTGGACAGCGAACGTCGCAAATTTTAAAATGTTAAAAAATGTGCAATGTGGGTCTAGCTATAGCACGTGCTCGATTATCAACGCGTCCAACTGAGCGTTTCCTAGTTAACAAAATGAAACCTTAATTTCAACCTTACAAATTATTGAGCGAGCGGAGCGAGCGTCTCCACTTGACTCTTATGGCTCGAATGTCTTTTTTTTTTTTTTTTTTTTTTCTGTTACTGCTTTGATACAGGTTGCACCGTTTCTCTGATCGACCTGAAATTTTGCACACATGTACATACCACCTAGGCGGGTTGCTGTATAGTTTTGTGGCAAAATCGTTCAAAAAGTTAAAAAGTTACATTAAAGTTAATCGAAAGTTTTTTTTTCAAACTAAACGGCGACAAAATCTGAGGTGGCCAAATCATTTAGAATGTCCGTCCGATCACGAATATGTTATTTTTATTTTGATCCGATAAGTAGTGTAGTCGGAAATTACATTATAACAAAGTCCCGTTACCATGGCAACGGAAAGTCGCTCAGCTTTTTTGGCTCATGATAGCGGTCGAACGGAGGCTCGGATCAAGTTGAAATTTTGACCATCCGCAAGTTTCGTTCCCGATTGAATGCCATTAGTTTTGTGGCAAAATCGTTCAAAAAGTTATAAAGTTACATTAAAGTTAATCGAAAGTTTTTTTAAAAAACTAAACGGCGACAAAATCTGAAGTGGCCAAATCATTTAGAATGTCCGTCCGGTCACGAATATGTTAATTTTATTTTGATCCGATAAGTAGTGTAGATAGAAATTACATTTTAACAAAAGTAACGTTACCATGGCAACGAAAAGTCGCACAAGAATTCTGGTCACTATGTACTGCCACCTAGAAGTAATCAAGAGTTAAAATAGTTTTCCCAAAGAAATGATGTCAAGGTCCTCTAGATGGCGGTGGATTTTATCCATTCTCTCCTATTTTACAAATTTTCAGGTAAATCGGTCAAGACCTTAAAGACTTATTGGTATGTAACATTATGGGAATGTCGTACTCGGGTCGTGTTGCACGTACCGGTGCTCGCTCAACAACGCGTCCAACTGAGCGTTTTCCTAGTTTATAAGGTTTAAATTAAACAACTTATTTCAACATTGCACTCACCCTTGTTGACATTATTGATTGCTGCATGCTGAAATGTCTTGTTAAGCTAATATGCATCCAACCAATAAAGCAGAAACTTACAAGTTGATGAAAATTATGTTTAAAAAAAGTTTGCAATGGATCAAAAGTTCATATTAAATAATAATAAATACCGGGTAAATACCTACTTAGAAACCCTAAAGCAAATGTATTTTTTCATTGGCTATGTTTATTAAATTTCTAGTACGATTCCGGACTGGCTGCTAGAACTGACTTAAGTTCGGACTGAATTGTCCCGATAAACCGAGCCAGCACACTTTGTACAGACGGAAATATTTGTGGTAAATGCAAGTGATTCAAATGCGAGAATGCAGCCATCTTTCTTTGAACTTAAATCTTTCAATCAGTCACTATTTCAACAAAAACAACAGCAACAACTATCTGCTGTGCATTGGTATAATAAACAAGTAAAAAACCAAGCCCCCATCGAATCCGCTCATATACAAGACAACCTACAACCAGTACGAACTAAAAGCTTGTGATAAACGTTACTGAACTGACTGAAAATTTATTTTTGTCTGGACTTGGCTCATATGATGAATGCAGTCATTGTGTACAGTAGTTACATATTTTCAGATGGACAGAAACTTTGTTAATTAAGGTTCTCTCTAAAAGTTTTACTACAAGGGTCTTGGAGATGGGCTAGTACTACTACTATGCCAATTGTATTTTTTCATTGGCTATGTTTATTAAATTTCTAGTACGATTCCGGACTGGCTGCTAGAACTGACTTAAGCTCGGACTGAATTGTCCCGATAAACCGAGCCAGCACACTTTGTACAGACGGAAATATTTGTGGTAAATGCAAGTGATTCAAATGCGAGCATGCAGCCATCTTTCTTTGAACTTAAATCTTTCAATCACAGCCACTACTTCAACAAAAACAACAGCAACAACTATATGATAATGTGATCATATTTTAGCGCGTGCAGTACTGACTTTTATTTTAACTGGTCTGGAGCATCTTATCATAATACTAATTAATATGCATGCATTAGTTTACATGTGTTATGGATGGGAATCATTTGTCGACAAAGAGCAGAAATGCAGAATAAATTAAAATAATATCTTACAGAATCCTTATAGTATGGGCCTAGGTAGTAATCATGAAGAGAAGGTTATAAGAGGCTTACAAGCCAAGATTATTTATTGAATCTCTGTCAAAAATGAAGCATAGGCATACATCAATATGGTTTGAAACTAAAATAACTTACAATACAACATACATTTAAAAAATGTTAATTTAAGAAGCTTGGGTGCAAATGCTCAGCATCTAGAGTGCAGTACTTTTGTACTTGTTGGATTACATGAAGGGAAATCAATATCTTCTTATTTTCATGCGAGTCTTCGAAGTCCACATAAAAATTAAATTTTTGTCTGACATTTAAAAATTGTTTGTTACCAAAGGGGTCAAATTTTGGAAAACAAGCCACGCAGTACGAAGGGTATCGCCTTTCTGAATATGCACAAAAAAATTATCTTGATTGATAAAAAAACGTTGGGGTAGTTCGAAAAGTGCAAATGCACATTTTCGGTTTGAATCTTAGCGTTCCCATGCTATTTTTATTGAGATTTCACACAATCACACAATGCTCACAATACTGTTAGTTAATTAAGTTCATCAATGTAAAATATGTATTAGGCCCACTATTTGTTTTTGTATGTAGTAGGCACTTCTATTTATTACATTTTATGGTTTTAATTGTTATATTGTTATTGTTGTTTATATATAAATTATGGACTAAGGTACTATGTACTAGGCTCACTAGAGTATAAAAATAAATGTTATATTTGTCAATTACCACAAGTGATAAGAATATGTCTAGGCTTTTGTACTTGGTAGGCCTGCACTCAACTTTCAGTAGGCCTACCTATTGTGTGTTTAAAAATCCTTGTCAATATTATTACATACTAACGTCACCTGGTATTTATTTTGTAATTGTCACATTGGTGTACATTTCTCTATTAAATTAACTTAAAATAAACATAAACATCCATCCATTTGATGTAATATGTATATCTAGACTCTAGACCTAGCTACACCTCATGCTATTCCCTTTCACATTCTTGGGGAAGTTCCTGTTGAAAACAAACTTTTAAAAGACCAGTTCATCAATTTAGAAACTTAATCCAAAAACGTTTAAGTTCCTTTTACATATTTACTTTTTAACAGTTCAAGCTAATTTTAAAAATCTTAAAATCATTTAAAATAATGTTTATATGCATCATACAACTTCCAAGCTTATGGTAGATATTTGGGGTGAAAATAAAAGTCAATTATCATTTTTATTGTGCTCAAAAGCAGTGAATGATGATGAAAATAATTCAACATTTAGATTGAAACTCAATATCAATATGTATAATTATATCTCTCTCCTGATATTTTTGAAAATTTTGAGTGTGGTATCTTGTAAAGGACATGCAGATTGCAGTAAAATGTTATGAGAATTCAGAGAAAAGTATTTTTGGTGGATCTTATTTGCATTTTTGTTTTTGTTCTGCCCAAAAGGGGTGAATCGGTGTTGAAAATTTTAAGTTTTTTACTTGTGAAAATTCGTTTTTATCATAAATACCTGCCTCTGGTCATGAATCATTATGATACATGTTATAAATAACACACACATAACATAAACTTGTAAAAATACAGCCAAACCTTACACACTCAAAAGAAATGAGATCTAAAAAAGGGCCAAGCTCATCTACCCTTCCACATTTGCGCATTCTTAATTAAAAAACGTACAATGTCCCGTAACAGCATCCTTGAAAAGCTTGGCAAAATAAAATTCGCAATTATTAATTTAAACGTAATAGTTCATCCAAGTCCTTTTTTCTAATTAATTTTAACGTAATATCATGCAAATTCTATTTTGCCAAGGTTTTCAAGGATGCTGTTACGGGACACTGTACGTTTATGAATTAAGAATTGCGCAAATGTGGAAGGGTAGATGAGCTTGGCCCTTTTTTAGATCTCATTTCTTTTGAGTGTGTAAGGTTTGGCTGTATTTTTACAAGTTTTTGTTTTGTGTGTGATCTCATTACTTTTTCAAGTTCCATTGCAAAATTATTTGTTAAAATATAGTAATAATTTTGTCAAAGTTGATTTAATTGCCATGGTATTACCAGGCAATTAACAATAGGATGTAAAATATCTAGTGGTCTAAAGACTTGCTATTTGTAAACAATGTAGTCGATCATTGTCAAGTAACTATAGTTACGTACTTGTTGATTATATTCTTGTATAAGGCTTATATTGAAACCTTTATTTGGAAGCCTTCCAGCAAACTTTTTCAACTTTTTTTTTCAAAAGACCCTATATCACTATTACCTTAATGTCCATGTAAAATACGAGCATTGTAGCCCCACCCGTTTGGTCAGAATCGCGGGCCGATTGAAATTGACGAATTAGACCGTAGTAGCAGTAGCTAACATCCTTAGTGATTTTGAGTATGTTTTAAGCCATTTTTTCACCAAGAAGGAATGCTCGTACCCCAACCAAATTTGGCATGTGTTGTCAGGTACTTAAATCCCCTTGATTTTGATAGTTTTTAAGTTCACATCACGTTTCATGACGGCTGGGTGACACCTCGAAATCACCCTAACTCTGCTTGCTGTTTCAGGTGCTTGAGTGTGTAGTGCACCGCGGCTTGGCTGCGGCGCCCTAATGGGCACCTAGATTATAATTGTCGTTGGTTGCAATCACAAAATACACCCTACTAATTTGTTAATGAAGACTGAAGAGTGGCACTAAGTGGAAAAATAGACTACTCGATCGTAAAAGAAACTTAAAGAACTTTTTGATAATGTTCACCAAAAATATGAACTTGTTCACTTAAAAGTTACTCAACAATAAAAGAAATGTTCCTAAAAAAGTTCCAAAATAACTTAATTATAAAAGTTTTTTCCCCAAATGTCCCCTTATCAGCAGTTGTTACTTGCTAGGGATGGGAAAACACAATATTTGAATTTGAATATCAAGGTGCACGGAAGCGCACCGGGCCAAGCCACGCGCGGCTCCGCTTCCACTAGCGCCTATTACCGCACGCCTACTTTAGCACTTACACGGTGTCGCCGACGCGAAACCATGCGAGATAAAAACCTGCAACTTGCTTCAATCGATGGGCTTTTACTATGAGATGACCCATTTCAAGTTTCATCCCGATCTGCTGATGCGTCTAGAAGTTATTCAGACGTCAAGATCGTTCAAAAATACTTTCTTCTTGGTGTTGGGTGGCTGGCTGGCTGGCTGACGAATTATGTATCAGTTTGTGGGCCCTCAATGGATAATGTTAGAGAAGCCAAAATTTGCACCGATGTCAGTCATCTCAGTGGCCATGTGCTTGACAAACGGAATTGGATTAGATGACCGGAAGCTTAGATAATGCAAAAATAACAAATTTTTAATTCTTGTTTTGCTAAGCAATGGATAATGTTAGAGAAGCCAAAATTTGCACCGATGTCAGTCATCTCAGTGGCCATGTGATATACAAACGGTAATTGGATTAGATGCCCGGAAGCTTAGATAATGCAATTTTTTTATTATTTATAACTGAGATGCTCAAACCTTTTAATTATCAATGAGTGAGATTTTATTTTGAATCATTGTAAATAAAGAAATTTTCTCTACTTGGATGCTAACTTCCATACCGTGTACGTTCTAAAAAAATTATTGATATACCATACAAAAATGCAAAAACTTGCAAAAAAGGGGCCAAGCCGAAAACGAGGAAGATACAAGTGGCTCAACTGCATAAAGTGGTGATATCTAGAAGTGTGGCCAAGCCCATTATTTTGCTTAAAATAATAAATATATTTATTAATCATATAATAAATTAATAATATATCAATATCCATATTATTATCTAACTATGATTATGAAATAAATATGTTAACAAAAATAACATTAACATTAAATAAATTTATTGAAACATTTACATGTGGAAATATCAAAATTAACAGACGCCATTCAAAATTAAAAGCTTGGTCGATGGATTTGGATTGGTTATGTTTTGGTTAGTCAGTAACGACAACCAAGTTAAAAATTCATCGCCCAAGCTTTTAATTTTGAATGGCGTATGTTAATTTTGATATTTCCACATGCAAATGTTTCAATAAATTTATTTAATGTTTATGTTATTTTTGTTAACATATTTATTTCATAATTAGTATAGTTAGATAATAATATGGATATTGATATATTATTAATTTATTATATAATTAATAAATATATTTATTATTTTAAGCAAAATAATGGGCTTGGCCACACTTCTAGATATCACCACTTTATGCAGTTGAGCCACTTGTATCTTCCTCGTTTTTGGCTTGACCCCTTTTTTGCAAGTTTTTGCATTTTTGTATGGTATTGTGTTTACCTTAAAGGTAGGCCTACGTATTGTGGGGGAATAAAAAAATGCAAGGTGCTTATAGGTACAAACAGTTATGGTACACCAAACCTAAATGACTCGTACATCTGTAAAGTCCAAATGTACGGCCGCTGAAACTCTCAAAGGAGGAAAGAGTGGCTTGTCTCTACTGGTTGACTAGATGATGATGATAGCATAAAGCCAAATGTAGGGGCATTTGAGAACTTTATGTACAACTCAAGGGAAAATGTATATTATCTGTGATAATAACATTTTAGGCAAAAAAAATTGTCAGATGCAACAACATTTTAGCGGTTAAGGATGTTGGATATGTGCTCGAGCAAAGTAGGATTTGACGCAGCATGCAGAGATATAGTCTGGATCACTTGGAAGCTCTATCAACATCGTTCATCCTATCGGTTTGTGGTTTGCACCAAAATGTATAGTGCTTACATTTTTCAGTAACGGACAGTAAATACTAAAATTCCACCCAACAGCTAATTTTTTGTAGTTTTCTTACCTTGTGTAGGAGACAATTATTTGAAATGTTGGAATGTGCTCTGATTGCGACTTGCGCTTATCCTTTATAAACAACATTGAGCATTCCAAAAATTAAAATTCATTATGTGAAAATTGGAGGTCGAAAAGTGATCCTGGATCACTTTGTAAAATTAGCCAGGTTTGCCAATCAAGTGAATTTTTAAATGAACATTTCACATTGTAAAAAATGTTGGCCCAAACTCAAACAACCGTCTTAAATGTATGGGTGTAAAACTAAAATGTGTTGCAGGCAAAATCTTGAATAGTCCCAGCCTCCATATACATTTAAGTGATTGAACAACATACAATTATAAAATATCTCCGTCTATAGTGTTGTAAGTACCTGGCTATGTAGTCTATACCATGGTCATTATAGCCATTGTTAATTATAGACTGATAGGTAATTTCCTACAACTTATTCATAGGCCCACCATATTTGCTCGATTGCAAGCCGACACTGAAAGTAAGCCGACCCCTGATTTAAATACTCACAAGTCTGTCATAGTTTCCAAGCCGGAGTGCCACTTTGAACTGCAAAAATAAGTCAAAAAAGGTAGGCTTGCAATCGGGTAAATTACGGTATTGCTGTGATTACAATTGAAGTTGATACATTTTCTTGTGGTAGGTAGGCCTACCACTTTTAATAGGCCTACAATGCATTTACAAAAAAGTGTAAAAAAAAAATATGTTATCATTCTCGTTTCTGCCGACCATATTCATAACCGTTAAAACTTTCTGTAGAAGAGAAAAACTGCATCAGACGAAACCGATTAGTTTGCTGTCCTGCAGTGCTGCGCAGAGCAGTGAAACCGGACACCAGTTGTGCCAACAATAGAATGATCATAACACCTTGGACAGTGTAGTCAAGCGGTTGAGAGGCAGTATTCTTGCTGATCAGAAGATATAACTGCATGGGTAGTTGGAGCAGTAATGATAACATCCAGAAACCAGCCAGTTCTGGTAACTAAGGATAGAGAAGCAAATCATAAGTTAGGCCAACAGATATCCTCTCTATTAAATTAATAGGTTAATAATTGTTAGCTATAATGTGTGGTGTTGTTAACGTATTGAATAATTATACCATAGCCTACCTAATTAGTTAATTTATAATTATTAGGCCTAATACAAATAATGGTGTATCAATTAATTTCAGATAGATATAATTTTATTCAGGAAAAAGGTCAAAACAAATTTATTTTTCGGTTACCTACCTACAAATATTTCTGCGTAAAAAAAACTTGTCAATTCATCAATCGATCAATAGGCCTACTATTGAATAAGAAATTTTTAATTGATTATTTCAAATTGATATTGATTAATCAGTAATATATTATTAGGGATGCACATCAATACTTTTTTCATTATTGATTATCTAAGTGGTACGGTCATTATCGAATCGATATTATCGATATCACCAATAAAGCCTGTTCCGACCTGTGGAACCTCAAGTGTGGCAAGTTTAAGTCAAAACAAAAGAATCACATTCCATGTACTGCCTGGCTCTCTTTGATCTCATGTGTTTGGCTTCCGCTATCGACTGATGGCTCATTTCCAAACATAAATCTCAAGTGTGACACCAACACCATCAGCCCAGCCAGTGCATGGCACAACGTGAGAAAAATCTCCTTCTTTAGAATTTAGTTCGTGCCACTATTGACGAATTATTTGATATTTCGATAATTATTGAAAATGAATTTTGGTTGTCGATTATCAAAATTATTTCCATTATTGATTATCAATCGATAATATCGATTATCGTGTGCATCCCTAATATATAAACTGCAAGCGGCTAAAGGGTGATAATGCACAGGGATCGTTTTCTATCTGGGCACACTTTGGCAATCCTCATCACCCCTAATAATCACCTCCACTTATATTTATTGATTGGATATATTTGATTTTATTTAGGCCCTATATATTTTTATTTATATTTGACTATTAATTGGATGAGCGTAGCAAGCGAAGCGAAGCAAAGATTCCATTTCACTACACTGGAGAAAAAAATCCGGAATGTTTTATTTTTCTTTCTTTTTTTTTGTATTTTTGTGTCTGTTAACACGATTCCGGCTAAACCGATAATCCGATTGCAATGAAATTTTATGGAGGCCTTCAAAATCTCTGAACTTAGAACTGCCACGTTTTTGAAAATCGGAAAATTATTTCTCATAAAAATCGCAATTTTACGATTTTTTTATTTTTAAAAAATTTCTACGACAAATAACACCTACTTACCTATCCAATTGTAATGACTTTTTCACAGAACCTTAATTTTATGAATTGATATATTTGTGTGAAATTTGAGCGTAATCGAAAAGTTATTTCTCATGAAAATTGCAGTTTTACGATCTTTTTTTATTTTTAAAATTTCTTCGGTTTATAACACCTACCCTACATGCTTTATCTGATTGTAATGATTTTTTCACAGAACCTTAATTTTATGAAGTAATAAATTCCTGTGAAATTTGACCGTACCCCATCGAAAAATTATTTCTCATGAAAATCTCTATTTTACACTTTTTTTTCGTTTATAAAAAATTACGCTCATCCAACAACGCGGCCTGAAAAAGCGTTTGCGAAGTTTCCTAGTTAATTTAATTTAAGACTGTTCCACCCTGTTTTTCCATTTTCTAAAATATGCAACTATGTAAAAATATAGTAAATGAAATTGAAACCTGGCACTATAAGAACACCAAAACAATTTTTTTTTAATTTTTTGATCGGGCACACGGCATATATTGCATCTTCAAAATAGTTTCAAACTGCAATTATTGCATCTAGCACCTCGTTCAACGTAGATAGTTGTGTTTCTGTGACATTTAAGTTCGACTGTTTTTCTACACTTTAACAAAGAAAAAAAACATGGGATTTTCAGAACCGCGTCCCCTGCGAATTTCTCCGTTTTCCGGTACAAATTGACAAAAAGTACGGTTATCTAAAAAATTCGTGGAACATACCAAATTGTAAAATCCCAAATTTTCTCTTTGTTAAAGCGTAGAAAAAACAGTCAAATTTAAATGTCACAGAAACACAATCATCTACGTAAAACGATGTGGTAGATGCAATTGCACTTTGAAACTATTTTGAAGATGCAATATATGCCAAGTGACCAATCAGAAAAATTTAAAAAAAAATGTTTTGGTGTTCTAATAGTGCCAGGTTGTCAATTTCATCCACTACAGTTTACATAGTTGCATATTTTAGAAAATGGAAAAACAGGGATGGAACAGCCTTAATATCCAATTTGAATTTGTTACCAAAATTATTGTCTTATTTAAACATTGGTGTTGTAATATTGGAATGAGCGTAGCAAGCATAGCGAGCGAAGCGAAGATTCCATTCTACTACATTGGAGAAAAAAATCCGAAATGTTTTTTTTCTCTGTTTGTTTTTTTGTGTGTTTGTTAATACGATTCCGGCTAGACCGATACTCCAATTGCGATGAAATTTTCTGGAGGCCTTCGAAATCTCTGTTCTGCCACGTTTTTGAGCGCAATCGGAAAATTGTTTCTCATTAAAATCGCAATTTTACGATTTTTCCGAATTTTAAAAAATTTCTGCGACTTAAACACCTACATGCTTTATCCAATAGGGAATTTGCATAAGTTCCAGGTATCGGTAAAAGTATGTGCAATATATAGATAATCGTCTAAAAATGATATAAATGATAATTTAAGGTTTTTAAAGTTAATCGTCCAATATCTATTGAGGGTCAAAATTTGACATTTTAAATCTCCCGCACATTTATTTTGAAACGGCTGCCTACGTCACCGGCCTTCATGACGAACACGGCCGCCTGGATAAACAACGAAATTCCCTCCTTTTACCAAAGTCTTTAGTTCACACAACAATGGCAATGCAAAAACGATGTCCTTTTCCAAGTTTTATAATCAACATTGTGTTTTTACTTATTATCAATTAAAATGCGGTTGAAGCTTACGTTGTGATATTACTAAATGTATAAAATAAATTATTAAGCATATTAGAACAAACTAGATGTCAAAATATGCTTCCACAGCCAAGACAATCTCCGAAAGCGAGTAAATTGATATATCTTTACGTGATTGGTTGATTGGTATCATGAAGGCTGATGACGTGTGACCCCCGTTCCCCCCGTTTTTTCCCGCCAAAATATGTAGGAAACTTTCACCCATATTTTATAAATGAAAATATTCTCAAAATCAAGAAAATAAGATATTTTTGTGTAAAGGAAGGTGGGCTTAACTCTGTAACACCATAACATAATGTTATGCAAATTCCCCATTGTAATGATTTTTGCACAGATGCTATATTTTATGAATTAATATTATATTCGTGTGAAATTTGAGCATAATCTAAAAATTATTTCTTGTGACAATCTCAATTTTACAATTTTTTTTTTTTTTTTCAATTTCTTGGATTTATTTACATGCTTTATCCGATTGTAATGATTTTTTCACAGAACCTTAACTTTATGAATTAATATATTCATCTGAAATTTGAGCGTAATCAAAAAATTATTTCTCATGAAAATAGCAATTTTACGTTTTTTGTTTGTTTTTTAAAAATTACGCTCATCCAACAACGCGCCTGGAAAAGCGTTTGCGAAGCTTCCTAGTACTATTTCAAACTTAACTTAACTATATATAGTTCTTGATTGTGTCTGCATTGTATGTTATTAGATTTATTTAGTTGCAGTGGCGCACTGACCATATAAGACCAGGAGCAATTGCTCCTGGTCCTAAAGGGGGTGGGTGGGTGGGTCCCCGAGGGGACCCACCCACCCCATTTTATTTTGTATTTATTATTTTATTTCATACTTTATTTACCTCATCATATTTAGGACATTGTAAACAATTAATAATAAACTATATCTACATAGTTGTTTTCCAAAAACTTGTGAATGAGTTATAAGTTCTAGAAATCGTAAAATCGTAAAATTGCGATTTTCATGAGAAATAATTTTAAGATTGCGCTCAAAAACGTGGCAGTTCTAAGTTCAGAGATTTCGAAGGCCTCCAGAAAATTTCATCGCAATTGGAGTATCGGTTTAGCCGGAATCGTGCTGACAAACACACAAAAATACAGAAAAAAAAACAAAAAAAACAAAACATTCCGGATTTTTTTCTCCAGTGTAGTGAAATGGAATCTTCGCTTCGCTCGCTATGCTCATCCAATCAATGAAACCCCCTTTTTTTAGGTAAATAAACCTATATTTAAAAAATATATTATTGAGAACAAAAGTTTTACTTTTAGAGAGTTCACTTCGAAGTTTCTTCAGTGGGTGGATCCCGTTGATGTTGTGTCACCTCACATTTGTCGACGTGTCGTAACAAAATCAACAAGTCATTCGCCTGTTTAAATGTGTTCTTTATTTTGTGTTTCATATTTTATCGATGTATCTAAAATATTAATAGATTGGGTGGTTTGATCTTGTAGTTAGAATTCAATTTGACTTGATATTGCACATGATTTATTCAATTAAAAAATATTTCATTCCTCTATGTTGGAGAGTAACATTACTGAATTGTTATCTTCTACCATACCAAGTAGAAGTACCAACAATATCACAGGTCTGATAAAGTTTATTATTAATTATATAAACAGCTGTTAAAATAAATCACATAAAAACGACCATGGTTCAGCCAGCTCTTTAAATCTTTAAATGATGTTTTCTGTATTTTGTGTCATCATATAACGATGTATCTTAAATGTAAGAGGTTGGATATGATTTGATTTTGCACAAGGAATTATATTTGACTTGATATTTTACATACGTTTCTTCAATTAAAATATTTCATTTCTCTATGTTGGAGGGTAACCTTACTGAATTGTTATCTTCTAGACTTCTACCTTCCATATTAATAATCCTGGAATTCAGGCACCTGTCCTGCTGTCCCTAGAAAAAACACCCGGTACGGGTAATTGTCCCAGTTTTTCTTTTAGGACGTTTTCATAATATAATCTGTTTAAACAAATCAAATGAAATCAAACCTATCTATCGATCAAATTTCTAAGTGCAAAACGGGGACCAGACCAGCCAGGGGGCGTGAAAATTAAGAACAATGAAAACGTCTTGGAGAACTGATGAATTTTGTTTTTTTCTTGCATGTAATGGGTTTGTATTCTGTTACCAAAAAGGTATTTTCTAGTGCTTAAAACTCGTAAAAACGCACCAAACACACCCTAAGAACTGAAAAATTTTCCGGGGCTATGCGCTCCGGACCCGCATGTTGCATGGGGCGTGAAAATTAAGAACAATGAAAACGTCTTGGAGGACTGATGAATTTTGTTTTTTTCTTGCATGTAATGGGTTTGTATTCTGTTACCAAAAAGGTATTTTCTAGTGCTTTAAACTCGTTAAAACGCACCAAACACACCCTGAGAATTGAAAATTTTTCCGGGGCTATGCGCCCCGGACCCGCATGTTACCTGGGGGGCTACCCCCCCAGACCCCCCATTCATGTGTTTATTTGTGAGGGTGGGTGGGTCCTGTAAGAGGGGGCTTTTTAGTTAGGCTGTTAAGCTGTTTAGTTGTCCTCCTTTATAAATCAGTTTTGGGATGTTAACACGATTCCGGCTGAACCAATACTCCAATTGTGATGAAATTTTCTGGAGACCTTCGAAATCTCTGAACTTAGAACTGCCACGTTGTTGAGGGCAATCGAAAAATTATTTCTCATGAAAATCTCAATTAAACGATTTTAAAAAAAAATAATCTTCGACTTAATAACACCTAGACCTACATGCTTTATCCGATTGTTTCGATTGTGTTTTTCACAGAACATTAGTTTTATGAATTTATGTATTCGTGTGAAATTTAAACGCAATCGAAAAATTATTTCTCATGCAAATCGCAATTTTACGATTTTTTCGGGTTTTTTAAACTTTCTTCGACTTATAACACCTACATGTTTTATCTGATTATGATTTTTGCACAGAACCTTTATTTTATGAATTAATATATTCGTGTGAAATTTGAGCGCAATCGAAAAATTATTTCTCATGAAAATTGCAATTTATGTTTTTTTTATTTTTCAAAAATTTCTTTGACTTATCTAGGGCGACGGTCGTTTGCCAGCAACCAAGCGCACGCGACTGCTAGTAGGCGACGATAACTCGGCCCTGTTTACAGCTACCCGAGTTGGGGGGTTTTCAGCTATCTGCACACGCCGTCCCGAAAGATTTACAATCTTGAAACTCTGTATATAACCCGATATGTGGTCCATGACATACCAAAAAAAAATCAGCCTGATCCGATAACCCGTTCTGTGTTAAAAAAGTGCGTATAAATAGATGAAAATCTTTTGGCTGGCTGGTTGGTTGGTTGGGGGGGGGGGGGGGGGGGTGGATTCTGCCATAGAGGAATAAGAGCCTACAGAGAAAACGGTACATCTTAGAACTATGAAACTTGGACCACACTTAGATGTATCTCAGACTCACAAACTTCC
Organism: Sweltsa coloradensis; assembly: GCA_024449915.1. Lineage (NCBI taxonomy): Eukaryota > Metazoa > Arthropoda > Insecta > Plecoptera > Chloroperlidae > Sweltsa > Sweltsa coloradensis. Next base: position 150,923 of record JAMZAV010001122.1, read on the forward strand.
GCCGAGAGACAAGCAATATTCCACCCCCAACCCCCCAAAATCATCCCCTAAAATTAAAATAATTCATAGCTCTAACCCAAAATTGAATTTTTATTCAAATTAGTTATTAAAATTGTGTTCTTAAGTGTTTTAATCCAATCGGCCTATTCTCATTATATAAACCACATTTTGTCAACCCCCATCCCTAATAGTTTATATTATTTTTATCTTGATTTCCAGCTTTCACCACGAAGGCATCTTATGAGTTATCATAATGAAATTTGACATGATGGTACATAATAATATAAAAAGTAATCCGCCGAGAGACAATTAAGCGATATTCCACCCCCAACACCCCCTAAAACTGGAATAATTCATAGCTCTAATCTAAAATTGATGTTTTATTCAAATAAGTTATTCAAATTATGTTTTAATGTGTTTTAACCCAATCGGCCTATTCTCATTTCCTAAACCACATTTTTTCAACCCCCATCCCTTATAGTTTATATTATTTTAACCTTGATTTCCAGCATTCACCATGAAGATACCTAATGAGTAATCAGCATGAAATTTGGCATGATGGTACATACTAATATGAAAAATCATTCGCCGAGAGGCAAGCGATATTCCACCCCCAACACCCCCTAAATCATCCCCTAAAATTGGAATAATTAATAGCTCTAAACCAAAATTGAATTTTTATTCAAATTATTAAATTATGTTTTAATGTGCTTTAACCCAATTGGCCTATTCTCATTTCCATTGCCACATTTTTTCAACCCCCATTCTTAATAGTTTATATTATTTTTACCTTCATTTCCAGCATTCACCATGAAGGCACCTAATGGGTTATCAGCATGAAATTTGGCATGATGTATACATACTAATATGAAAAATCATTCGCCGAGAGGTAAGCGATATTCCACCCCCAACACCCCCTAAATAATCCCCTAAAATTGGAATAATTCATAGCTCTAACCTAAAATTGAATTTTTATTTAAATTAGTTATTAAAATTATGTTTTAATGTGTTTTAACCCAATCGGCATATTTTCATTATATAAACCACATTTTGTCAACCCCATCCCTAATAGTTTATATTATTTTTATCTTGATTTCCAGCATTCACCACGAAGGCACCTAATGAGTTATAATAATGAAATTTGAACATGATGGTACATAATAATATGAAAAAGTAATCCGCCGAGAGGACAATAGCGATATTCCACCCCAACACCCAAGCATATAATCTAAAATTGATGTTTTATTCAAATAAGTTATTCAAATTATGTTTTAATTGTTTTAACCCTACGGCCTATTCTCATTTCCTAAACCACATTTATTCAACCCCCATCCCTTATAGTTTATATTATTTTAACCTTGATTTCCAGCATTCACCATGAAGATCCTAATGAGTTATCAGCATGAAATTTGGCTGATGGTACATACTAATATGAAAAATCATTCGCGCGAGGCAAGCGATATTCCACCCCCAACACCCCTAAATCATCCCCTAAAATTGGAATAACTCATAGCTCTAACCCAAAATTGTATTTTTATTCAAATTATTAAATTATGTTTTAATGTGTTTTAACCCAATAAGCCTGTTCTCATTTCCTAAACAACACTTTTTCAACCCCATCCTTAATAGTTTATACTAGGAAAACGCTCAGTTGGACGCGTTGTTGAGCGAGCACCGGTACGTGCAACATGACCCGAGTACGACATTCCCATAAGGCCCACCACACAGTGTAGGCCTAATTAGATATTGACATTGTACACTTTATACTATTCCAACATCTTTGCATTGTACTAATTCACGTCATGCCTTCTAAAGTGTATCTTTGTATCTTCACTGCCTCCTTCATTTTTTAACATAATTTTTCGAATTATGATTACCAATAAGTCTTTAAGGTCTTGACCGATTTAGCTGAAAATTTTTAAAATAAGAGAGAATGTTGTACTTATTGACCCTGCAAAATTTCATAACGATCGCCCGGTACATTTTTATTTTTTTATTTTATTTTTTATTTTTTATAACCAACGATCGGATTTTGTTCAAAAACTATACAACAACCCGCCTAGTGGTATGTGGTATGTACATGTGTGAAAAATTTCAGGTCGATCAGAGAAACGGTGCGACCTGTATCGAAGCAGTAACAGAAAAAATAACAAAAAAAAAAACAGACATTCGAGCCATAAGAGTCAAGTGGAGACGCTCGCTCAATTATTTTTACCTTGATTTCCAGCATTCACCATAAAGGTACCGAATGAGTTATCAGCATGAAATTTGGCATGATGGTACATAATAATATGAAACATAATAATCCGCCAGGAGATAAGCAATATTTCACCCCCACTGTTCCCTACCACTCTTCACTTTGGGAAAAACGTTAGGTCGTATTTATTACAATTTTTAATATTTTAATTGCTGATTAAAATTATGCGTCAATGTGTTATAGTCCGGTCAACAAATCATTCACACAAAAACCCAAGACGACATTAACCATATTAAATTTAATAAAAACATTGAATATTGTCAACTAGGCCAACATATTGGGGAAACAAAAAAAGATGGTAGCTTTTGTTTCTAGACAATTTGTTTTAAAGGCACTGTATCCACCTTTACACGTATTTCACATATTTCAAGCCTTGATATGAAACAAACAACAAAAAGATGTGATATCCCCCCAAAATACAAAAATTTGTAAAAAAACGGCAGCCAAGCTCTCCTTCCAAAGTCTTCGGATATGAATGCTGTGAGATATAGTTGTTGAGCCAAGCATTTCATTCTTTCTCCTTAGTTTCACATTGAAAAGAAGTAAGATCATTTCGCCTGTTGACGAGCCCCAAGCCAACTCTTTTCGTGGTAAAAAAAGGAAAAATTTTAAACTCAAAATCATAAAAAAATTACTTTGCTATTGATTTTGGTACGAGGACTCTAAAAAGTCAATGGCCAAGTAATATAAATATAAAAAAATTACTTGGCTATTGATTTTGGTACGAGGACTCTAAAAAGTCAATGGCCAAGTAATTTTTTTATGATTTTGAGTTTAAAATTTTTCCTTTTTTTACCACGAAAAGGGTTGGCTTGGCGCTCGTCAACAGGCAAAATGATCTTACTTCTTTTCAATGTGAAACTAGGGAGAAAGAATGAAATGCTTGGCTCAACTTCTATATCTCACAGCATTCATAGCCGAAGACTTTGGAAGGAGAGCTTGGCTGCCGTTTTTTTTACAAATTTTTGTATTTTGGGGTAACACCTGGCTTTATCCGATTGTAATGGTTTTTTCACAGAACCTTGATTTTATGAATTAATATATTCGTGTGAAATTTGAGGTTAATTGAAGAATAGTTTTTAACGTTAAAAAAAATTAACATTACATCTAGCAGGCGGTGACCTAAGTTGGGTCACCTAACCAAAGAACATCCAAAGAAACTCGTGCGTCCTAAGGCCCATTTTTCATTGTCTCCAATATTGTTCTTTGGTAGCTTCGCAATCACTTTTTCAGGTGCGTTGTTGGATGAGCGTAATTGGTGCATTGAGCTGCCATGTGTAATGCAGATGGTATTTAAATTGATTTAATTTTCCCATTGCTATGGCCTGCGAGACACGCTTAGTAATATTGTTTTAATTTTGACGACGATGACATGAGAATCAGGGGCGGGTCAACCGGGTAGGTCATTTCGCATCTCGCATTCGAACACATGGCAGCTCAATGCACCAATTACGCTCATCTAACAATGCGCCTGAAAAAGCGTTTGCGAAGCTTCCTAGTTTAACTAAATAGGATAGAATAAATAACTAATCGTTTAAGATTCCTCCTTTAGAGAGGAAACCAATTTATTGGCTGCTGACTAACCATTGCAAGGTGAACATTGGGATCCAGCTTAATAAATAAATACATTTCGTAAGTTAACTAGCCCTAATTATGTTGTAATATAATTTTTTTTTAAAACAGCCTATAGTTAAATTGAGTAGGCCTACTGTATTTTTTTATTTTTTATTATTATTATTATTATTATTATTATTATTATTATTATTATTATTATTATTATTATTATTATTATTATTATAGGATGAGCGAAGTGAAGACTTCAATTTCACTGACCCCTCAAAAAATTTGGCTCCAATGTTTTTTTGTTTGTTTGTATTTTTGTCTGTTTGTTCTCTCTCTACCGGGCAAACAACATATGCGATCTTGATGAAAATTGGAGAGGACCTTTGAAATCTCTGAACTTAGACTTGCCACGTTTTTGGGTACAATCGAAGAAATATTTCTCATGAATATAGTACTTTTACGATTTTTTTTTTCGATTTTTATTGCGATATTTTTGTGACATTTGGGCCGATTCTGACCAAACGGGTGGGGTTATAACGTTCATATTTTACATGTACATTAAGGTAATGGTGATGTATTGCTTCTTAAATGAAAAAGTTGGAAAAGTTAGCCAGAATCCATAGAATAAAAGTTTTAATATGTGTTTTTTGAGGTTTATAATAACAAGTAACAATAGAAACTTGACAACAATCACCTACAATGCATTAAAAAAACACTTGCAAAGGTAAAGTAGTCCCAGGCAAACTAAAAACTTACAAAAAAGCTCATCCATCAACACGACTAAAAAAAGCGTTTGCGAAGCTTCCTTGTTTAATGATCATGTGTAGGCCTACAATCATTAGGAATATCACAATGAGCATAGCCTTTAAACACATTGTATCTGATATCACTAAATAGTAAATATAATAAAATTGATTGAGCGAGCGTAGCGAGCGTCTCCAATTGGCTCTTATGGCCCGAATGTCTGTTTTTTTTTTTTTTCTGTTACTGCTTCGATACAGGTCGCACCGTTTCTCTGATCGACCTGAAATTTTGCACACATGTACATACCACCTAGGCGGGTTGCTGTATAGTTTTTGAACAAAATCCGATCGTTGGTTATAAAAAATAAAAAATAAAACAAAAAAATAAAAAAATAAAAATGTTCCGATTGTTATGAAATTTTGCAGGGTCAATAAGTACAACATTCTCTCCTATTTACCAAATTTTCAGCTAAATTGGTCAGGACCTTAAAGACTTATTGGTATGTAACATTATGGGAATGTCGTACTTGGGTCGTTGTTGCACGTACCGGTGCTCGCTCAACAACACGACGGGACTTTAGCGTTTTCCTAGTATTAAAGTATCGGTAGCTAGTTAAAATTAGCATTTATGTAGCAAGTTTAAACAAAAATGGATTAACAAAAGCTATAAAAAAAATCAACGATTAAACACATTATAGAAGCCACAATAGACCCACAATACAAACATTCAAACAACCAACATTATACCATTATAAAAACATACAGCATTTAAATTGAAAAGAATAATGATACAAATTGTACAAGGCTTTAAGGAAATAATAGAATTTGAAGGTGACAATTACTTGAAAGTGTGAACTTTATTTACTTTACTTTATTGATTCCCTATAAGAAGTTTCTTGAAATCCAGTGCCTTCATGTTGAGAGCCTTCAGATCCAAAGGAAGTTCCCTTCACAGTCTTGTCACACGGGGATAAAACTAGGAAAACGCTCAGTTGTACGCGTTGATAAGCTAGTACGTGCTATATAATTTGTTGATGGTCCAAATTTCAACCTGATCTGAATCTTCGTACTACCGCTATCATGAGCCAAAAAAGCTCTAGCTTCGTACGACTTTCCGTTGCCATGGTAACGTTACTTTTCTTAAAATGTAATTTCCATCTACACAACTTATCGGATCTAAAGAAAATTAACATATTCGTGACCGGACGGACATTCTAAATGAATTTTGCCACAAAACTAATGTCGTTCAATCCACATCAAAATTTGTTGATGGTCCAAATTTCAACCTGATCCGAATCTTCGTGCGACCGCTATGATGAGCCAAAAAAGCTTCAGCTTCGAGTGACTTTTCGTTGCCATGGTAACGTTACTTTTGTGTAATTTCCATCAACACTACTTATCGGATCTAAAGAAAATTAACATATTCGTGACCGGACGGACATTCTAAATGATTCGGCCACCTCAGATTTTGTCGCCGTTCAGTTTGAAAAAAAAAAACTTTCGATTAACTTTAATGTAACTTTATAACTTTTTTAACGATTTTGCCACAAAACTAGTGGCATTCAATCCAGATCGAAGCTTGCGGATGGTCCAAATTTCAACTAGATCCGAACCTCCGTTTGACCGCTATCATGAGCCAAAAAGGCTCTAGCTTCGTGCTACTTTCTGTTGCCATGGTAACGGTACTTTGTTATAATGTAATTTCCATCTACACTACTTATCAGATCAAAATAAAATTAACATATTCGTGACCGGAGGGACATTCTAAATGATTTGGCCACCTCAGATTTTGTCGCTGTTAAGTTTGAAAAAAAACTTTCGATTAACTTTAATGTAACTTTTTAACTTTTTGAACGATTTTGCCACAAAACTAATGGCATTCAATCGAGAACGAAGCTTGCGGATGGTCCAAATTTCAACTCGATCCGAGCCTCCGTTCGAACGTTATGGCGAGACATACAAACAAACAAACAAAAAAAAAAACAAAACCAGTGACTATTTTTTCCGGCAGAGTCAAATGGAAACGCTCGCTTTGCTCGCTTAATGACAGCCTGGATGCTTCAGTTCTTGCAAAAGGACTTTTTTAAGCGAGCGAAGCGAGCTTTTCCATTTGACTCTGCCGGAAAAATTAGTCACTGGTTTTGTTTTGTTTTGTTTTTTTGTTTTTTTTTGTATGTCTCGCCATAACGTTCGAATGGAGGCTCGGATCGAGTTGAAATTTTCACCATCCGCAAGCTTCGTTCTCGATTGAATGCCATTAGTTTTGTGGCAAAATCGTTCAAAAAGTAAAAAAGTTACATTAAAGTTAATCGAAAGTTTTTTTTTCAAACTAAACGGCGACAAAATCTGAGATAGACAAATCATTTAGAATGTCCGTCCGGTCACGAATATGATAATTTTATTTTGATCCGATAAGTAGTGTAGATGGAAATTACATTATAACAAAAGTAACGTTGCCATGGCAACGAAAAGACGCGCGAAGTTTCTAATGCACTGCCACCTAGAAGTAATCAAAATACTTTCGAGGAAGCAGTCTATTATTTGTCAACAAAGAGTTTGAATAGTTTTCCCAAGGAGTCAAGGTCCTCTAGATGGCGGTGGATTTTATCCACAAAGTAAAGGGTTACACACGGGTTTACCCAAATACCTTGGCAATAATAAATAATATTGAAAACATGGCCCTGTGGACAGCGAACGTCGCAAATTTTAAAATTTAAAAAAATGTGCAATGTGGGTGCAAAGCTATATAAGCTAGCTGCTAGCTAGACCCACATTGCACATTTTTTTAAATTTTAAAATTTGCGACGTTCGCTGTCCACGGGGCCATGTTTCCAAAATTATTTATTATTGGCAGGGTATTTGGGTAAACCCGTGGGTAAAACTTAACTTTGTGGATAAAATCCACCGCCATTTAGAGGACCTTGACATCATTTCTTTGGGAAAACTATTTTAACTCTTTGGTTACAAATAATACACTGCTTCCTCGATAGTATATTGATTACTTCTAGGTGGCAGTGCATAGAAACTTTGTGCGACTTTCCGTTGCCATGGTAGCGGTACTTTGTTATAATGTAATTTCCATCTACACTACTTATCGGATCAAAATAAAATTAACATATTCGTGACCGGACGGACATTCTAAATGATTTGGCCACCTCAGATTTTGTCGCCGTTTAGTTTGAAAAAAAAAACTTTCGATTAACTTTAATGTAACTTTTTGAACGATTTTGCCACAAAACTAATGGCATTCAATCGAGAACGAAGCTTGCGGATGGTCAAAATTTCAACTCGATCCGAGCCTCCGTTCAAACGTTATGGCGAGACATACAAAAAAATAAAAAACAAACAAAAACAAAACCAGTGACTATTTTTTCTGGCAGAGACAAATGGAAACGCTCGCTTAATTATATTTTATATTATTATATATAGGCCTAGATATATTTTTTTGTTTTATTAAAATTTGGTTTTACCCTTCCCTTGAAAATGGAAACCTAGTTTTCCGAAATGTTGGGAATAAAAGTTATTTTCTATAATACTGTGCGTAATATTTACCGTAAAGATAGTTGAAACATATATAGGCCTATTTGTTTAACTTTGGTTTTATAGTAGGCGACAGAAATTAACATATCATAGTCATAGTCGCCTACAATAAAACCAAAATTAAACAATATATATATTATATTATATATAAATAAATAAATTGTATTTAGAGTCTACCCACTCAGTTATATAACTGATTTTCAGTGGGGGACAGTAAACCAAAGCGACCAAGCCAACCATGTAGAATAGTATGCAACAGAATGTAGATGCAATTGACGACGTGAGCGGTAACCAACCAAAGATCAATACTTTTTTTTTTTAAATAGGAAATATAGTAATCAGTGGTATGGACGCAGTGCGAACACCCGCGGATCAACGCCAGAATCAACAAGGCCAATTCAGAACAACTCTGAATTTATTATGTGCTTCGTTGCTAGGACGGCTCCAAAAGTCACCATTTACAAACTCTTACGACAAGAACTAATTTTAACTTCTGACTTTGGCGGGAATCGAACCCTTCTGCATTGGAAGCAGGTAGACTAACCACAAGACCAACGAGCCACATAAAATATAATGAAGTTCACCATTATAAAAACATACATCATTTCTAAATAGACTCCGGAGTATATGTATTATATATTTATTATATTGTTGCTTAGACTTAGCTCTTTTAAATTATTTGGATTTAGAAAAATGATGGATGGATGGAAACAATTAATGTGTATACCGTTAGTTATAAATTGTTATTACTATGTGGTCCTAATCATAGTAAAGTAATAAATAAAATAAATAAATAAATAAATTGAAAATTTGTATTTAGAGTCTATCCACTCAGTCAACTGATTTTCAGTGGGGGACAGTAAACCAAAGCGACCACGCCAACCCTGTTGGCTCCGCCGCAATCGACAAGCGAGAAATAACCAACCAAAGATTGATATTTTTTAAATTGGAAATATAGCAATCGGTGGTATGGACAGTGCGAACACCCGCGGATCTAACTGGTAATGCTGCAAAACAACACCACTAGGCCTATTAAGATATTACTCGATAGAATGTTCCTTACAACTTTTAATTTAGAGGATATTTTTCAATCTGTTATTGGCCTTGCCAAGCAAGTAGGCCCCCTACTGCCTTACCTTTTCCATAAGATTCCCAAGATATCCCAAGTACAGGCGCAGACACTCAATAAAAATGACGGCAATTAACACTGTTGTTACAATGAATTGGTACATTGTAGACAAACATTCAAACTGCAATGAAAAATCCAAGAATTGATATAAGTACATTAGGGCATTAGGTTATGTGTAGGTGTAGTGCCTACATTGAAAATGAAAATTATTACATTATTATTAACACATTATTATGCACAGATTAACTTAGAGGTCTTGCACAACTCTAGGCTACAGAATGTGAGATGATGTGAATGTGATAATGTAATGAAAAAAAGCCACAGGCGGGGGTGTTGTTGAGTAGGCATAAATAATTTATTTTTGCCCAGTATTGGGTAGAAAGAATGTGCTTTTTTTTGGAACATTTGAAGCAGTATCTATGATTTGAAGTAACTCATTACTTTTTGAGTTAGTGGCTAGTGATTTTGCATGGTTTTGAAAAAAAATGGGATAAAATTAGCCATTTTGTCATACTAGCAAAGTTCCTACACTGTCACTGTTATGATTGTGTATAGACAGAAATTAAATTCCCCGTTGGAGGCACTTTTTTCATTTCTGTCTATAATACCATCATATAATAATATTCATCATAATATCATATATTATATGATGTTTAACTTTGGTTTATAGTAGGTATAATGCTATATATATATATATAAAGTACTAACACATATATATATATATATATGTTTTGTCTTAAGCTTTTATATATATATATATATATATATATGTTTTGTCTTAAGCTTTCGTGATCCATGGTTAATGTTTTAAGTATCTTTACGGTAAATAATCACGCACAGTATTATAGAAAATAACTTTTAATCCCAAGTTTTACCCTTCCCTTGAAAATGGAAACATAGTTTTTCTGAAACGTTGGGATTAAAAGTTATTTTCTATTTTACTGTGCGTGATTATTTACCGTAAAGATACTTAAAACACAAATATATAAATATATATATATAAATATAAGATTTTTAAGCATAAGCCCGCTTTAAGGACATAGTTATTGATTCATAGCCTTTAAGGACATAGTTATTGATTCATAGCAGTTGTCGAAAAAGTTTGCCCCGACTGGGGTTCGAACCCAGAACCTCCGGCTTAACGTGCCATAGCTCTACCAATTGAGCTACCGGGACCACAGAACAAACCTTTACTAAACTGCTATTTGTTGTGATTATTGACCTCCATGACATAAATCGAACAGAAGACTGCAATGTAGCTGTCAAATCTGAAAGATCACATGGATAAATCCAAACACATCTCATCTCCCATGAGTTGGGTAGTATGAATATAAGATTTTTAAACATAAGCCGACAACTGCTATGAATCAATAACTATGTCCTTAAAGCGGGCTTATGCTTAAAAATCTTATATTCATACTACCCAACTCATGGGAGATGAGATGTGTTTGGATTTATCCATGTGATCTTTCAGATTTGACAGCTACATTGCAGTCTTCTGTTCGATTTATGTCATGGAGGTCAACAATCACAACAAATAGCAGTTTAGTAAAGGTTTGTTCTGTGGTCCCGGTAGCTCAATTGGTAGAGCTATGGCACGTTAAGCCGGAGGTTCTGGGTTCGAACCCCAGTCAGGGCAAACTTTTTCGACAACTGCTATGAATCAATAAATAAATATATATATATAATAAAAACAAGGATCTTGGGTAAAACCGCGTCGAAAATAAGATGAACCAGGGCAGAACCTGGGCGTCCACCGACGTTTCGTCTGTACTACGTCAGACATTTTCAAGGTTGACTGTGACTCTACGGAGGTTGGAGTCACAGTGGTTGGCAAGCACGCAGCGCCCGCCTTATATAGCCTCGGCTGAAGGTGCGGGGCGGCGAGGTTATATAGAAAATAGGTGCGGGGCGGCGAGGTCATATCGTGAAAAGGTGCGGGGCGGCGATGTCATATCGAAAAAATATATGGATGGTGGCAATTGAGAAACAAAATAGCACAGCTTACTGTAGTGAAACCTTTTTAGTCCGGCTTAATTCTTGTCATAGGGCCTGATTGGTTGTCTTTTGAAATGTTATTCGTGCTTTAGAATTATGGAATCTGAAATTTGCACCACTTCTGAGGGATTTGGCTGAATAGGTCTACGGACTACATGTCGAGGCATGAGTGCAGGTTTCCAAGCAAGAGGGAGGCTCTGGCTATCATCTCTTTTGTTCATGTTATTCGTCCGTTTCTCAATTTCCACAGATTCACGGATAATACGTGGCTTGAGCTGTTGTACAGGGCAAATAGTTTTTGTTTTGTCAAAATCTATCACATGCGAGTAAGCTTTAGCATGTTGAGCCAGGGCTGATTTCTTGTCACCTGCTTTCACAGCATTGGAGTGTTCATTTATCCTCACTGCTATCTATGCGTCTGCCTGTTTGGCCTATGTACGTTTGATCGCAGTCCCCACAGGGAACCTCATAAACCCCTCTTTCTTCCAGATGAACAGAGTCCTTTGCACTTCTCAAAAAGGAGCTGATTTTTCTGTCAGTGGAGAAATTGGTTTCGATGTTCTTACGATTGAGGATTCTACCTATGACGTCTGTGGTACTCTTGACATATGGAAGAAAAGCTTTTGACCGTGGTTTCTCCTTGTCCTCAGTATCGTCCTCGGATTTCTTCAGGTCACGTTTAAACGCTCTGGTTATGTCTCGGTCCAAGTAACCATCGAGTGATAGAGCTTCACGGAGCTTGTCAAATTCCTCTTTTGAGTGAGATTTGTCAGTAAGGTTCCTGGACCGGGTGACTAGAGTGTTAACCACTGAAAATAACTGTGAAGGACGGTGGTGGGAAGCAGCATTCAGATACCGGTTGGTGTGGGTGGGTTTTCTATAGACTGTGTGTCCCAAACTGCCATCAACATTCTTTATTATCAAGACATCGAGAAAAGCAAGTGAGTCTTTGGATTCTACTTCCATGGTGAACTGAATATTCAAATGGATACCATTTAGATAGTCAAGGAAATCATTCAACTTGTCCACACCATGGGGCCAAATGGCATAGACGTCCGTCCTTCACAGTTATTTTCAGTGGTTAACACTCTAGCTCTCTCTCACTCTCTTCTATATAACCTCGCCGCCCCGCACCTTCAGCCGAGGCTATATAAGGCGGGCGCTGCGTGCTTGCCAACCACTGTGACTCCAACCTCCGTAGAGTCACAGTCAACCTTGAAAATGTCTGACGTAGTACAGACGAAACGTCGGTGGACGCCCAGGTTCTGCCCTGGTTCATCTTATTTTCGACGCGGTTTTACCCAAGATCCTTGTTTTTATCCTATGACGGGCCGCGAAAACCTACAACAATCCATATATATATATATGAATATTAGATTTTTTAAGCATAAGCCCGCTTTAAGGACATAGTTATTGATTCATAGCAGTTGTCGAAAAAGTTTGCCCCGACTGGGGTTCTGTGGTCCCGGTAGCTTAATTGGTAAAGCTATGGCACGTTAAGCCGGAGGTTCTGGGTTCGAACCCCAGTCGGGGCAAACTTTTTCGACAACTGCTATGAATCAATATGTATATATATGTTATATATATGTTATATCGCAGACTTTCACGGATTGAATATGCACACACTGTATTTTCGGGTAGTCCGTGTGGTTTTATTATTAGTTCCAACGTTTCGGGCAGTTCTCCCTGCCCATCAAGGATACTATTATACACTTCGTTGGGGAAGATAAGTTTCTTATAGGAACAAGGCGGTGGAAGTATTGTTACCTGACTAGTGCAAAAGTGAAGGCCTACGCCATCTTTAGTTCGGAGTAGTTACTATCAACGTCCGGTTACATGAACGGTCGATATGGAAGGTCTCTTTTCATACTATTGCTAATTTTTAGTGGCAATATTCAATTTATTAACTTCTAGAGGCACTTTTGGATGAAACAAAATTTATTTACAAAATATAAAGATGACCACACTTCAGTTCTATTTTATTTCTACGTCGAAATATATTAAATACAAACACAAAAATACATGCAGAAAAGATAATGTTTTTTTAATCTTCAATGACATCAAAGTGCAGTTATGCAAGTTTTTTCTCGACGCAATTATTGCACAGTAATGGTCCAGGAAGACCCTAATAAAGGGCAACAAATCAAAAAACATTACAACATTATACACTTGTTGTATTACATAGTGTTTAATGTTGGGAATTAAATGTGTATTATAAATCATATTATTATAAATGCTAAACACCTGCAGTACCTACCTTTGTAGATTGATTGTTAAATTACTGGTTTTGAAGTGCAGATACAATAGCGCGTCCTAAGTTTATTTTTAAGTGTAGTAGAAACTCACCCTTTATTATTATATTATAATTTAAATGTCTATTTATTGGATTTTTGTTAATCTGGTGTGTACTGTAAGGAATTACGAAATACGACTGTTTTTACGACCCTGGTACCCGTTCATAATTGGTCTTTAGTGGGTTTCCCGGGTGGTGATAAGAAATAATCGAGTGGATTGTCTAACGAAATACTAAAATACGCTCTCATTAATAGTAAATTATTGCATAGGCATAAATCTTTAGGTAATGCTGTAATATAATATTAATGAGTTGTTGGTTTGAAGGAAATTGGTATTTTAATCACATCTCCGTGTTGTAAAGAGCGAAGCAGCCTGTGCTAACATACATAGGTCTTTACATAATAGAAGGGTTTAAATTTAAAAGTTTGTAAATATAGTAATTATTATTCCAAAAACAACGTTTTCATCACAGCAATACGAACGTCTTTATTTTAAATAACTATTGCAAAACATTTATTGTATCCAGAATTAGTCATTATTCATTTAAAATTATTTTCAGGCGCATTAATGATCGTGTTCTCACATACTACTTACTTTTGCGTTAGAGAACCCGAAGTAATAAGTTTATAAAGTGGTTGAGGAGCGTCGATCTCAACGAGCGCCGAGAATTGCACATTGTTAATAATTTATTTAGCTTACTGGTGTTGACAGCACAGTGGATCGAGTCTCCAGATATTCATTTGATCGAAAAAAATTGTGTATCTCGTAGTCACCATCTCGTATTATATTGTACATCTCGTAGTCACCATCTCATATTGTATTGTACATCTCGTAGTCACCATCTCGTATTGTATTGTACATCTCGTAGTCAAAGCATCTTGTATTGTATTGTACATCTCGTAGGCAAAGCATCTTGTATTGTATTGTACATCTCGTAGTCACCATCTTGGTTGTAGACGAAGATGAATGCGTCGTTTACAATGTGACGCCGAGTAAGTAACCAAACTTTGTGGGTGGGTACGAGATATTCATTGTAAAAGAGGTAGATGGCAAACAATTTACATATTAGAGTCAAAGACGGGCAGGCTTGACAAATGGTTTGGCAAAGGAAGTGTAGGGCCTAGACTATACAGTCCTTGGGTTTGTCTACAAGTAGCACATTATAGGCCTACTTACCAAACTGTATGCTGGCGTGAAGAAACAAAGTTGTAGTTTTGCTTAAAATAGTTTTATCACTAGTCTAACTCCAAACAAAACGTATTATATTATCATTGGCCTAACTCACAGAGAAATTTTCATCGAGATGCCATGCTTGAAACACGCCTGTTCAAAAACAATTGATGTTTAAAAAAACACTGCCCATTTGATGTTTAAATAAAACACCGCCTTTTTATTGGAATTATTTGAAATAAACATGTTGTCTAGTGCTAACTGCGCACGCGCAACACACACGGCGCTATCTATTGCTAACAATTGAAAACATATTTCACAAGTGCGGTAAGCATACGCCATCTCCGGGAGGGAGTAGGTACTACTTGGACTTCCACCGACTCTCAGCACTGGCTTTCATACTGGTGCTGCCCATCTTCAAGGAAATTAAAACATAAACAATATAAAAACAAACAAAACCTTACTTCATAACATACACTGCAACTAGAGGCAAAACTAAATAGCTTAGAAAACATAGGTAGGCCCTACTCATGACAAAATATACATCAAGAGCTTAAAAAATAAAAAAATGTGAAGACATCAACACATCCTATTACTTTATAGATGGCCTCAGCATACGAGTAGATGGCTCAAGGGGTTCTTGTTGAATCTTCCTTCTCTTGTCAACTCTTGTAGTCGGAGGTGGACGGCCTAAAAACATGTCCACAGGGAGAGCTTTGGGTTGAACATGACAGCCTTGCAAAACATGTTTCCATGTGGCTGGAAGTGAACCATGAGGTGCCCCGAATCGCAAGAGAGGCGGTGGAGATGGAGAAACGGAAGCTCAACATGAACACACGGGATGATGCTAAAAGACTTCCAGCCACATGGAAACATGTTTTGCAAGGCTGTCATGTTCAACCCGAAGCTCTGCCTGTGGACATGTTTTTAGGCCGTCCACCTCCGACTACAAGAGTTGACAAGAGAAGGAAGACTCAACAAGAACCCCTTGAGCCATCTACTCGTACGCTGAGGTCATCTATAAAGTAATAGGATGTGTTGATGTCTTCACAGTTTTTTTTTTTTTTTTTTTTTTTTAAAGCTCTTGATGTAGCCTATATTTTGTCATGAGTAGGCCTACCTATGTTTTCTAAGCTATTTAGTTTTGTCTATGTATCTAGTTGCAGTGTATGTTATGAAGTAAGGTTTTGTTTGTTTTTATATTGTTTATGTTTTAATTTCCTTGAAGATGGGCAGGGAGAACTGCCCGAAACGTTGGAACTAATAATAAAACAAAACCACATGGACTACCCGAAAATACAATGTGTGCATATATGCAACATTTGGCCTATTTTTTGGATGAGCGTAGCGAGCGAAGCGAAGATTCCATTTCACTACACTGGAGAAAAAAATCCGGAATGTGTTTTTTTTTTTTTGAATTTTTGTGTGTCTGTTAACACGATTCCGGCTAAACCGATACTCCGATTGCGATGAAATTAAATGGAGGCCTTTGAAATCTATGAACTTAGAACTGCCACGTTTTTGAGCGCAATGGGGAAATTTTTTCTCATAAAAAACGCAATTTTACGTTTTTTTTTTTTTTTTTAAATGTCTTCGACTTATAACACCTACATGCTTTATCCGATTGTAATGATTTTTTCAAAGAAGCTTAATTTTATGAATTAAGATATTCGTGTTAAATTTGAGCGCAATCGAATAATTATTTCTTATGAAAATTGCAATTTTACGATTTTTTTCTTTTTTAAAATTTTTTTAAAAATTACGATTTATAAAAAAAAATAGTTTATTTTTTATTTAATTTAATTTAATTTAATTTTTAAAAAAATCTTCAACGAAGTAATGATTTTTTCACAGAACAACAGAAAATCCGCGTAACACATGGCAGCTCAATGCACCAATTACGCTCATCCAACAACGCGGCGGGACTTAAGCGTTTTCCTTGTATATATATTATATATAAAAAATAGGCCTACATACAAGCATAATATGATTGTAAAATCAGTCCTACCTTAACATTTAGCATTACGAGAGTGCTAAGCAACCAGCACGGGAAGAAGATCACATTGAAGTAAAGAGACATCTGCAATGGTAAACTAGATGAAACAGTCTCATTTCCTAAAAACAAAGTGTGCATAATATTATCATAATATAGAAAGGTCTATAGGACTGTTTGGTAATTCGGTATACCTAGGTACCGGTTAAATAACCGATTATTTTTTATAGGCCCTACCGCCAAACCGGTAGTTTATGGGCCTACCGGTTTTGGTATTAACCAGTATACCACCTGTTTTTGGTAAATAACAGACCGGTTTTCTTCCAATTTCGGTATAAACCGGTAGGTCTATACCGGTATATCAATTTTTGGTATGAACCGGTACACCAATTGTCGGTATTAACCGGTTGCCAGTATTAAGTTATTAACCCTTTCGTTACCAGTGTAGGCCTAGCCATATGGCAACGGAAAGTTATAAAAAAATTGCGGGTAGCCTAAATTTTAGGTTTTTGAGTTTAACCCCTATTTTTTAAATTTATTTTTGGTAAATAAAAAATAAATAGGCCTACATTTTTTTTCCAATTCAATGGGACGAATAGTGCCTTTTTGAGAGAAGACTGAAAATACACAGGTGCTAAAAATAGAAAAAATTGGTTTGTCCCAGAAAAATAATAAATCTCCAGTACTGGTGTTATTTGAGATAGGCCCCTACACAAAATCTAAAATATGCCAAAAAAATCAGAAAAAATGTAGTTTTAGAAATATACTTCAGATTTAAATTTTAACAAAAAATGAAGATTTTATTCAAAACCCAAAAATTCCCAAAAATGCTTAAAAATCACGATTTTTTTTTATAAAATACCAAATTTCTTAGCAAAATATTTGAAATTTTAATCTAGGGCGACGGTCATTCGCCCGCAGCCAAGCGCACGTGACTGCTTAACGATATTCATATATATTCATTCATATTATTCATGTGTAGTGTGTACATTATATATAGTTTTTGATTTGTTCATGTACATTTACTGTAACATTCACTGTAACCACTGTATGCTCTGTAATTGTTTTAAATATGTGTTCCATGTATTGTATTGTAATACTACTAAATTAGCTAATGTGCTATAATAAAATACTTCTACCTACCTACCTAACTCGACCTGTATACTCCTACCCGAGTTGGGGGGGGTTCAGCTATCTGCACACGACGTCCCGAAAGATTTACAATCATGAAACTCGGTACCTATATGACCGATTCTGACGGAGAGGAATAAGAGCCTTCAGAGAAAACGGAACATCTTAGAACTATGAAACCTGGACCACACTTAGATGTAGGCCTACATCAGACTCATTTACTTTTGCTTTCAAAACCAAAACCAAAATCATTTAAACCATTTACACCATTAAAATTCAAAACCATGAATAAATATTTAGTTTGGGATGCGCAAAATTTGGCATGGGGGTAGATAAAAATATCAGAATTAATAATCCGCCGAGAGGCAAGCGATATTCCACCCCCAACACCCCCTAAATCATCCCCTAAAATTGGAATAATTCATAGCTCTACTAACCCAAAATTGAATTTTTATTATAATTAGTTATTAAAATTATGTTTGAATGGGTTTTAACTTAATCGGCCTATTCTCATTATATAAACCACATTTTGTCAACCCCCATCTCTAATAGTTGAAATTATTTTTACCTTGATTTCCAACATTTACCATTAAGACACCTAATGAGTTATCATCATGAAATTTGGCATGATGGTACATAATAATATGAAAAAATTGTCAACCTAATAGCTATTTTTCGCCCACCAAACGGAGGTTTGGAATGTCTAAAGAATCTGAGAGAAAGAGTCAAGCAGATTAATATGTACTAAAATTGTATTATAGCTGGGGATTTAAATTTGCCACAAGTAATATGGGAAGCTGGTACCATAAGCGGTGGAAAGAAACAAGAAATTATATCGGAAATAATGGAAGAAGGGTTTACTCAAACAGTTGAACTTGGTACGAGACTAAGCAAACATGGATGAGATAATATTTTAGATGTGGTGTTATTCGTCCGGATTCTATGTGGATAAGGACGGAAATAATCGATGGAATAAGTGATCACAAGGTGCCTATTGTAGAAATTAGAGTGGAGTTTGGTAAAAGTTGTAGATTGGAGGCAATTGGAAAGGAATTATTATAAAGCTGATAAAAAAGCTATTAAAAGGGAATTTGAAGAACGATTTGATAGTTGGAATGAAGATGAATGGCATGATTTGGATATTATATGGAATACATTTGTTAAAGTTTGTCATGAAGTGAGAGAAAAGCTGGTACCAAAGATAGTTATTAAATTAAATACTGATCCGATTTTTTATACTAGCCTGAAGAAGTTGAGAGATTAAAAGTAAAAATAAGAAAACTTGATAATAAAATGCGGAATTCAGGGTTTGTCAAGAATAAAATAAGAGAGCTAAGGAATCAATTAGATAAATTAAAGAAGGATGCAAAGAATAAATATTTGGGTAACCCTATGTTTCATGAACAAAACCGGCATGAAAGTAGGAATAGTAATGTATAAATATGTAAATAGCCAAAAGAGACATGTAGATTTGCCAACATTAGTTGATGAAAATAGAAACGAATTCATAACGGACAGTGAGAAGGCGGAGGCTCTTAATCAATACTATGGCAAAGTTTTCCACACTGAAGGTATTGGGGGATATGAAAGTAAAAATAATGATTGGGATGATAGTGAGGTAGTGATAACTGATAGTTACTACGTTTGAGATGCACAGGTGTGATGATACAGATGAGATGAAGTACCTTGGCGTGACTCTCGACAAAAAATGACCGGCAAGATCCACTTTGAAAAGGCTGCAGAGAAGGGCCAAAAACGACTACGACTCCTTCAAAGGGTAGCCGGTGTGTCCTGGGGCGCAAAACTAGACACTCTGGCGCTGACCTACAAAACGTACATCAGACCAGCCATTGAGTACGGCACCGAAGTCTTTCCTGCCGCCGCCGCAACGCACGCCAGCCATGTCGACAGAGTCCAAAATCGAGCCCTTCGCCTCATAACGGGAGCAGTGAAAACCACCCCAATTATCGCCATGGAGTGGTTCAGCCAAATTGAGCCTCTACAGCTAAGAAGAGAGCAGCGCGCTGTCCAACTGCACGAAAAACTGGCGCGCCTAAACCCCGACAAATGGCTCAACTACCCAACCTCAAAAGTCAAGGCGCACACTAACTTTGCTGAAACAGTCCACCAACTGAAGAGTAAAAACTGTCCTATCCTCCTAGAAGCACCACGTGCACCACTTGACGTACCACTCCCAGAGCTTCTGCCGGACAAGTCCAATCAGCTTGCCCCGGGGACCAAAATTGACGGCATCGAGAAGAAAGATGACCATGACCATAGAGAACTGAAAGAGCTTGCCGAGAAGCACCTGAAGAAGCACTTTCCTCTTCAAGAGTGGGTGCACATCTTCACAGACGGCTCCTATGACTCGGCTACAAACAGAACAGGTTACGGCATCCACTGCATCTTCTTTGAAGAAGCCACTCCAATGGGAGCTGGCGAAACATACTTCGACGCTGAGGTCGCAGCCATTGCCAGGGCGGCCGAAAAAAATCGCCGAGACCCCCGCCTTCCCCCTCAACAAGACAAAATTTGTGATCCTAAGCGACAGCGTCTCAGCCATCCAATTTGTCTCTCAAGCAGCGAACCTCCATCCTAAATCGCTGCTTTTCAAAAACTCCCTTGTCGGCATCCGACAGCAAAACAAACTATTAGAGACTCAATGGATCCCCAGCCACTGCAAGATCATGGGGAATGAAAAGGCAGACTTCTTGGCCAAAAGTGCCACAAAAGCACCGCAACCACCAGCAGCGCCTCTCTCCTACCAAAATGTCAAAACTAAGATCAAGTCAACCACAAAAAGGATCTTCAGAAACACCACAGAAGAGACTTCACGACTAAAGAACTGGTGGACCGAGATCAAAAAAGGGCCAGACAAAGACTGGTCGAGGAAGACGGCCACCGCCCATTTCCGGCTTGTAACCGGTCACGACGTCTTGCAGCACCACCTGCACCGCTTCAACATTACAAACGAACCGGCCACCTGCAAACTTTGTAATTTAGAAGATCAAGACAGAGCGCATCTCTTCAGATGCGCCGCCCTCAAGAATGACATTGACTCCCTGCCCGATGACCTGAGCAGGATAGAAAAGGAGGCAGTCTTATATTGGATAGCAAGACAGAAGAATGGCTGAAGAGGCCAACTTTGCACAAGAAAAAAAAAAAAAAAAAAAAAAAAACGTTTACATGCGGTTTTGAAAAAGTTTTGACTTGAGTCAAGTCAAAACGATGATGTGTTTACATGATAAAGATCTGAAAACGTTCTCAAACTATTATTTAGTTCACTTTTTTCCCGGTAGACAGCACAATAAAGTCCACTGTTTTCTAAAGAAGAAAATTTTTGTTTTATTGCGTACAACATAAGTATAACTTCGTTAGATGACCAAAAAAATTTGCCGTAACATTTAGAACATAATTCAGAATATAAAAATCACGTTCCTAACTTGCTTTTAGCAAACATAACCTCAAATTGCAACACAACAAGCGTTTTGGTTGCAGCCAGGTGTATACATGACAGTTTTCAAAACTAGTTTTCAAGTCACCTCTACTAGCAAACAGGATTGACTTGAACCGATCCAAACCTAGATTCGAAGCGTTTACATGCAGTTTTGAAAACTCAAAACGTTTTGAAATCGTTTTCAAACCTGCATGTAAACGTAGTAAATGATATCATTAGTGTTATTAGAAAACTTACCTAATAATAATGAATGAATGAATGCTTGCTTTATTTCCATTTAAAATTGTAGTCATACAAAGAGCTATATACCGGTACAGTTTCTTGACCCTTTAGATAGTATTATCTGCAATCAGGGTATAATATGCAGGCGCGTCGGAAGTCTATTTTTCCAGGGGGGGCGAACTTTACCAGGAAAAGTACATGCTTCCACACATAGTTACATATGGTTACATAATAGGCAATTAATGTCCTTGAGTCAGTGGCGTATTCTGAAATATATTTTGGGGGGGCTTGGACGAACAACGCAATGGAGGGGGTGTTCCCCACAACAGCGCCGCAGGCAATTTTTTTTTTAATACGTATTTTTGAAGTGGTTTTTATGCTTTTTAGAAGCAATTAAGGGGCTTTGCTGAACGAAAAAATAGAAAAGATAATAGATAAATTCAATTTTTTGTGTAAACCTAGATGATTTTATAAGAATATCACATTTAAGCTGGGATTTTTGGGGGGCTCCCCGGATATGCGGCGCCACTGCCTTGAATATTGATAGCTTTTTGTGGTGAAAAGTACTAAACACTTTGCGACGATCACTAGTTTTGTTTACAAACTTATAGTAGTACCTACAGATTTGGTCTATCTCTGTATCTATCATGCTGGCTTCTTATGAAGAAGTAGCAGATAATCTTATTTGAGAACGATTCTCCCTTGTAACACGTTTTAGGGCACTAAAAGATCGTTGCTGCCGATGCTAGTACGTAGTAGGCTAAGCTCTATGTTCAGTAGCAGTCATCGCAAATCGCGAGACTGAAACAGTTTCCTCTTTCTCTCGACTTGTGCTTGTTTGAGGGGAGGGGAGGGGGGACTGTTTGTGCCAAGAGACATCCACCGTCTACGGATACATCCAAACCCAAAAAATAGTACAATATCTGACTGACATCTCTGAGATACTTTCCATCTTTACAAGAAAGTGAGAAGCTAGTTACACTTCAATGTTTGTAATTGTATTTGACACCCCCACAATAGCGCCGCAGGCAATTTTTTTGAAAAATACGTATTTTTGAAGTGGTTTTTATGTGTTTTAGAAGTAGTTAATTGGCTTTGCTGAACGAAAAAAAGAAAAGATAAACATGAATCAAAACGAAAAACGCACTTATTTTTGTTAATTTGTCATTTTTCTAGGGGGGGCAAGAAGATACTTTCGCCCCCCCTCTGTAAGCTCAGGGGGGGCAAGCTACCCCCCTGCCCCCCTGGCTCCGACGCCGCTGATAATATGCACCCATTGTATTTTCGGGTAGTCCGTGTGGTTTTATTTTATTTATTCCAACGTTTCGGGCAGTTCTCCCTGCCCATCTTCAAGGAAATTAAACACAAAACAATATAAAAAACAAACAAAACCCTACTTCATAACAAACACTGCAACTAGATACATAGACAAAAACTAAATAGCTTAGAAAACATTAGTCGGGCCCATGGTGGTATATATCTTTAGGTGATTTCACTGCCAGAATTCTGTGGTCGCTTAATGCACGCAGTGCAGGCGGTCGCCGACAGAATGCGCGACGTGTCAGGTGGTAGTCACGTGACATAGAACTTACAAGATGGCGGCCTTGGGGACCAATCAGATGGCTCGAATTCGGAAATTCGAATGTTCCGCCTACGGATCTGAATGCACGGCCTTCAATAAAGTGCATACACACCGCCATCTCTCGAGGTATTAAGAGTCGATAAAGAAGTTTGGAAAAACTTCTTTATCGACTTTCTCGTCACGTGACTACCACCTGACACGTCGCGATCCTGGCGGATTCCGTCTGAACTGCGTGCATTAAGCGACCACAAAAATAGCATTGCTGGATACGCAAGTGAAATCACCTAAAGATATATACCACCATGGTCGGGCCTACTCATGACAAATTATACAACCAATGATTTAAAAAAAAAAAAAAAAAAAAAAACACGGATCGGAAGATATTAGCAATGTTACACATGGTATATATGAAATTCCATGTGGAAGTTGGGAAAAGACATACGTAGGAAGAACTAACTGCAAAATATCTGTCCGCATCGACGAACATAGAGTTGCAGTTAGACGTATGGAAACCACCTCAGCTCTTTTCCAACATGCTTTCGACAAGGAACACTGGATTAACTATGATGAAGCTAAAACCCTAGCCAAAGTTGAACATGAGGTGCCCCGTATCGTAAGAGAGGCGGTGGAGATGGAGAAACGGAAACACAACATGAACACACGGGATGATGCCAAAAGACTTCCAGCCACATGGAAACATGTTTTGCAAGGCTGTAATGTTCAACCCAAAGCTCTCCCTATGGAAATTTCTGCAGTCCGTCCTCCTCCAAGAGTTGACAAGAGAAGGAAGACTCAACAAGAACCCCTTGAGCGATCTACTCGTACGCTGAGGTCATCTAAACAGTAATAGGATAATGTTGATGGCTTCACATTTTTTTTTTTTTTTTAATCATTGGTTGTGTAATTTGTTATGAGTAGGCCCTACCTATGTTTTCTAAGCTATTTAGTTTTTGTCTATGTATCTAGTTGCAGTGTTTGTTATGAAGTAAGGTTTTGTTTGTTTTTTATATTGTTTTATGTTTATTTCCTTGAAGATGGGCAGGGAGAACTGCCCGAAACCTTGGAATAAATAAAATAAAACCACACGGACTACCCGAAAATATAATGTGTGCATATTCAATCCGTGAAAGTCTCCGATATAATATAAATATATATTAGTACCCCCCCCGGTAAACCCCGGTGTAGTCACTTTTTTAATTTCTGTCTAAAGTACTAACATAACAGCGTCATAGTCGCCTACTATAAAGCCAAGTTTAAACATCATATATATATATATATGTTAGTACTTAAGACAGAAATTAAAAAAGTGACTACACCGGGGATCGAACCCGGGGCCTTTGCTTTCCGGGCCATGCTCTTACCAACTGAGCTATGCAGCCACCAATCTAATTCTGTCTAATTCTTGGTCTGTTTATACATTGTTAATAACGTGTGTAGAGCAGATTGCACTGCAGTTAATTTCGTATGTAGACAAATAGGCGGTGCAATCTGCTCAACACACGTTATTAACAATGTATAAACAGACCAAGAATTAGACAGAATTAGATATAATATATAATAAATCTCCAGGGCCAGATGGAATAACTAGTATATTTGTAAAAGCAGCTGGATGGGGAATAGTGCCATACTTCAAGAAATTATTTCAGACATCTATAAATCAGGGAAACTGCCAGATCAGTGGAAACAAGCAATAGTTGTTCCAATTTATAAAGGTGGGGGGAAGGGGCGAGTAGATAATTATAGACCTGTCAGTCTTACGTCTTCACTCTTCAGTGTGTAAAATAATGGAAAGGATTATGGATGTGAAGATTAAGAACATTATTGAAGATGGAGAAGGATTATCAAGTACACAACATGGGTTCCGGAAGGGTTATTCTTGTGAAACTCAGATAACAGGGTTTACTCAGGATATAGCTGATGCACTTGATAATAATGGTAGGATTGATGCAATATTTATAGATTTTCAAAAAGCATTACCTAACTCATAAGCTTTTAATGGAGAAATTTGGAAACAAAATAAGAAATAATAAAATTGTGAACGGGGTTGGGGAATTTCTAAAAAATAGAACTTCAAGAGTCAGAGTGGGAAATGTAATTTCTGAAGAGATTATGTTACTTCAGGAGTACCTCAAGGCAGAGTGTTAGGACCAAATTTGCTTATTATATTTATTGATGACATACAAGTCGGAATAAAATCCAAAATTCAACTTTTTGCAGATGACTGTGTGTTATATAGGAAAATAAAGGAAGATGAAGATGTTCTTATAATTAAAGAAGATTTAACAGTAATTGCAAAATGGGTAGATATAAATAAATTGGGTTTAAGTGTGAGTAAATGTAAGGTTATTTCATTTAACACAGCTAAGAAAAAAGTGGAAATAAACTATAAGCTGTGTGGTAAAACACTAGATGTTGTCATCAAGTACAAATACAGGAGAGTTCATAGATAACAATTTGGATTGGGGGCATTATGTGGAATATGTAAGTAAAAAGTTAATACAAGCTCTAAATTTTGTAATGAGGCAGCTACAAGGGGTTTACACAAAAATTAAGGATAAAGCATATAAATCTCTTATAAGACCAATATTGGAATATGAGCCATTCCGTCAAAAATAGGAATTTCAGGAAAAAAATTAAAATAATTATTCTTAAGTATTTATTAGTTTTTTTTAGCTTGAACTGTTTTGTCAACTCTTCTGCTTTGTTACTGAAATCACTAAAACACGTTTTCTTAGCATTATTTTATAGTTTTTAGCATGTTTTCACTGTGTATTGCAACAAGGATAGGAGAAAGTAAAATATGGTTAAGTTTGATAAATTGTAACTAGAAGGTGGATCTGCTAACAGAGTGAGTGTATGAAGAGAACTAAAGACTGGTGCTTGAACTTTACAATTCCAAAGCTTAATTGTTGTAGGTAACTTTAGGTACCGGTATCACCATTTCATTAAAAAGCAACCAGTTGTAACATCCCTTACACAAAATAGACACAAGTCCTTAGAAATCAGTGAAGGTTATTCTAATCAAAACCAAAACTTCCAAAAGTGAGGTAATGGTACTCAACTACATGTGGGACATTTATCTTTTTCTTCTACATGGCACAATAATTGATAAAATGTGTAACGGATGTTAAATTGATTGTTTGTTGATGTTTAGTCATTAATTTTGTGAAAATGAATTATATTTACTAAACTAATGTCATTAGCTTTGTCATTATAATAATAATAATATTATATGTGTAATTTTAATACCTTCCCTAGAATAGCTTTTTTAATTATTTTTTTTTTTTTTTTATGTATCAACTTAATTATGACTTGAAATATTTACCCCAAACTTGATAATATATTATTATTAATAACATCAGTAGGCCTAGTAACAACACAAATGAATTTTTAGTGTCACGCAACACTCTTGTAACATCCAGCTTGAAATCTCTTTAAGGGTACTTATTTGAAATAAATGTAATGGTAGGGGCTAGTTGTATTAAGCAATAGTAAGCAATCTGATTTTTCTTTGGAAGACAAATTTTTATGAAGCAAATAATAAAATAACTGCACTTCTAGGTCACTCGTAACATCCGTTACAAAGCACTGTAACATCCGTTAGGCTACACACTATTTTTATTTTTTAATAATCAATTATGAACTTTTTTCAGAATGTTAAGACTAGAGGCTATTTAATGATTCCTTGTGAATATATAAATTTAATTATTTTTTCACCCCCTTGGGGGGCCTGACTTTTTATTAGAAATACTTCTTAGTGTAAATGTAGTTCCCAAATTTGTAACATCCGTTACAGCACTAAATAGTTATGTATTTTGAAGATAGTTAACTTGTTTGGAGTGCAATTTTCCTGGTCAGTAAATCAGAAGTATTTGGTGTGATATGTGTTACCATAACATGAAAAGCTTATAATTTGAAGGCAGAATATATGTTTTTAGTAGTGAAAATGTAACATCCGTTCCATACAGAATGGCTCATATGCTGTAAGGGTCATTCCATGTCAAATCAACCAAGCCGAGCCTGAAATAAAACTTGACCATCTCCGATTTTGATGAAACTTGGCAAATCTACTCTTACTAACATGTAGATTGATCGTGGATTTTTTTTTATTCCTGACGCGCTTAGTTTTTTAGTAACGCCCCGGTCAAAAACTCAAATTTGGCGACGCCAAGCGGCGTACCGTAATTGGTAAGTTTTAAACCGTTGGACGTAAAAGGCTAATTTTTTTTTAAAATTAAAGAGCATTTTATTAGAAATTTAATTTATATGTATTTGAATGCATTCCTAATTGTGAAACCATGTAAAAAATCGAAATTTGTGTTTAAACCTACCCTACGAGAAAAAGTATCTCTGAAATTTAAAAAAAAAAAACGTGTTTTTGTTCAGATGTTTTTTACATGCCCAAAAAAATTTGGGAAATTGGGATCATGATATATCACAGGGTCATGCACCAAATGTGTATAATGTGTCAGTTTTTACCTACCATTTTTATTTTTCAAAGAAATTTTAAGTGCGGCAAATTTGAATTTCACTACAAATGGAAGGTAAAAACTG
Organism: Sweltsa coloradensis; assembly: GCA_024449915.1. Lineage (NCBI taxonomy): Eukaryota > Metazoa > Arthropoda > Insecta > Plecoptera > Chloroperlidae > Sweltsa > Sweltsa coloradensis. The sequence goes on from JAMZAV010001122.1 coordinate 178,557, forward strand.
ACACATTTTACACATTTGGTGCATGACCCTATGATATATCATGATCCCAATGCCATCCCATCCCAAATTTTTTTGGCCATGTAAAAAACATCTAAACAAAAATACGTTTTTTTTTTTAATTTCAGAGATACTTTTTCTCGTAGGGTAGGTTCAAAAACAAATTTCGATTTTTTACATGGTTTCACAATTAGGAATGCAGGCTCGTTGGTCTTGTGGTTAGCGTATCTGCTTCCAATGCAGAAGGTCCAGGGTTCGATTCCCGCGAAAGTCAGAAGTTTTTTAACTTCTGATTTGGACTTCAGTCCATCAGTTGTTGTCTTAGGAGTTTGTAAACGGTGACTTTGGAGCCGTCCTAGCAACGAAGCACATAATAAATTTCAGAGTTGTTCTGAATCGGCCTTGTTGATTCTGGCGTTGATTCGCGGGTGTTCGCACTGTCCATACCACTGATTGCTATATTTCCTATTAAAAATGTCGATCTTTGGTTGGTTATCGCTCACTCGTCGATTGCGTCGGGGCCTGCAGGGTTGGCTTGGTCGCTTTGATTTAAAGTCCCCCACTGAAAATCAGTTATATAACTGAGTGGGTAGACTCTAAATAAAATTTAAAAATTTATTATTATTTATTTAAATACATATAAATTAAATTGCCAATAAAAAGCTCTTTAATTAAAAAACATAAAATAGCCTTTTATGTCCAACGGTTCAAAACTTACAAATTCAGGTCACCGCTCGGCGTTGCTAAATTTGAGTTTTTGAGCGGGGCGTTACTCGAAAACTAAGCGCGTCAGAAATACAAAATTTTCCACAATCAATATACATGTTAGTAAGAGTAAATTTGCCAAGTTTCATCAAAATCGGAGATGGTCATGGAAATGGCCTGGTTGATTTGACATGGAATTACCCATAAGTGCTATATGGGACCCTTATAAGGATGGTCATATCAAAGCCCTAAACAAAGTACCTACAGAGATTAGCAGCAAGGAGAGTAACTGGGAAGGTCAAAAGGTGGAGATGGGTAACTGATTTCAAGGGAAGGAGAATAAGAACTTATGACAGTGTAAATAAAATGATAGAAGTTTTTTTTTTTCTTTCTTGTGCAAAGTTGGCCTCTTTAGCCATTCTTCTGTCTTGCTATCCAATATAAGACTGCCTCCTTTTATATCCTGCTCAGTTCATCGGGCAGGGAGTCAAAGTCACTCTTGAGGGCTGCGCATCTAAAGAGATGCGCCCTGTCTTCGTCTTCTAAATTACAAAGTTTACAGGTGGCCGGTTCGTTAGTTGGATGAGCGTAGCGAGCGAAGCGAAGATTCCATTTCACTACACTGGAGAAAAAAATCCGGAATGTTTTTTTTTTTTTTCTGTATTTTTGTGTGTTTGTTAACACGATTCCGGCTAAACCGATACTCCGATTGAGATGAAATTTTATGGAGGCCTTCGAAATCTCTGAACTTAGAACTGCCACGTTTTTGAGCGCAATCGGGAAAATTTTTCTTATAAAAAACGCAATTTTACGATTTTTTTCGATTTTTAAAAAAATTCTTCGACTTATAACACTTACATGCTTTATCCGATTGTAATGATTTTTTAACAGAACCTTAATTTTATGAATTAAGATATTCGTGTGAAATTTAAGCGTAATCGAAAAATTATTTCTCATGGAAATCGAAATTTTACGGGTTTTTTCTTTTTTTAAAACAATTCTTTGACATATAACACCTACATGCTTTATCCTATTGTAATGATTTTTTTATAGAACCTTAATTTCATGAATTAATATACTCGTGTAAAATTTGAGCGCAATCGAATAATTATTTCTTATGAAAATTGCAATTTTACGATTTTTTTCTTTTTTTAAATTACGTAAAAATTACGATTTATTAAAAAAATTAAGTTAATTTTTAATTTAATTTAATTTAATTTAAAAAAATCTTCGACTAAGTAATGATTTTTTCACAGAACAACAGAAAATCCGCGTAACACAATGCAGCTCAATGCACCAATTACGCTCATCCAACAACGCGGCGGGACTTAAGCGTTTTCCTAGTAATATTAAAACGGTGCAGGTGGTGTTGCAAGACGTCGTGACCGGTTGCAAGCCGGAAATGGGCGGTGGCCGTCTTTCTCGACCAGACTTTGTCTGGCCCTTTCTTGATCTCGGTCCACCAGTTCTTTAGTCGTGAAGTCTCTTCTGTGGTGTTCATAAAGATCTTTTTTGTGGTTGATTTGATCTTAGTTTTTTGACATTTTTGAAGGAGAGAGGCGCTGCTGGTGGTTGCGGTGCTTTTGTGGCACTTTTTGCCAAGAAGTCTGCCTTTTCATTCCCCATGATCTTGCAGTGGCTTGAGCCTCTAATAGTTTGTTTTGCTGACGGAGGCTGGCAAGGGAGTTTTTGAAAAGCAGCGATTTCGGATGGAGGTTTGCTCCTTGGGTGATAAATTGGATGGCCGAGACACTGTCGCTTAGGATGACAAATTTTGTCTTGTTGAGGGGGATGGCGGGGGTCTCTGCGATTTTTTCGGCCGCCCTGGCGATGGCTGCAACCTCAGCGTCGAAGTATGTTTCACCGGCTTCCATTGGAGTGGCTTCTTCGAAGAAGATGCAGTGGATGCCATAGCCCGTTCTGTTTGTAACCGAGTCGTAGGAGCCGTCCGTGAAGATGTGCACCCACTCTTGAAGAGGACAGTGCTTCTTCAGGTGCTCCTCGGCAAGCTTTTTCAGTTCTTTGTGGTCATGGTCATCTTTCTTCTCAATGCCGTCAATATTTGTTCCCGGGGCGAGCTGATTGGACTTGTCCGGCAGAAGCTCTGGGAGTGGTAGACCTACGTCAAGTGGTGCACGTGGTGCTTCTAGGAGGATAGGACAGTTTTTACTCTTCAGTTGGTGGACTGTTTCAGCAAAATTAGTGTGCACTTTGACTTTTGAGGTTGGGTAGTTGAGCCATTTGTCGGGGTTCAGGCGCACCAGTTTTTCGTGCAGTTGGACAAGCGCGCTGCTCTCTTCTTAGCTGTAGAGGCTCAATTTGGCTGAACCACTCCATGGCGATAATTGAGGTGGTTTTCACTGCTCTTATGAACAGGCGAAGGGCTCGATTTTGAACTCTGTCGACATGGCTGGCGTGCGTTGCGGCGGCGGCGGGGAAGACTTCGGTGCCGTACTCAATAGCTGGTCTGATGTATGTTTTGTACGTCAGCGCCAGAGTGTCTAGTTTTGCGCCCCAGGACACACCGGCTACCCTTTGAAGGAGTCGTAGTCGTTTTTTACCCTTCTCTGCTGCCTTTTCAAAGTGGATCTTGCCGGTCATTTTTTTGTCGAAGGTCATGCCGAGGTACTTCATCTCATCTGTCTGTTTAATCTGTTCGCCATCAAGAGTGATGTTGAACTTGAAGGGATTGTGACTCATCGTGAAGTAGGTGCAGATGGTTTTGCTGCAGTTTATCTTAAAGCCGTGCACTTTGATCCAGCCTGCAGCTATCGTCATGGCGTGGCCCATTTTTTGTTCCAGTCTTACTGGGCATTTTCCTGTGAAGACGATGACAAAGTCGTCGGCAAAAACTTTGAACTTTGGTTTAGGATGAGTTTCTTTAAAATTACGGAGAGGGAGAAACAGGTTGTGCAGCCTGTTTCGTGCTATGAAAGGAATACAGGGATGGAATGAGATAAGCAATAAAATTGGAAAAGGATTACACAAAGGGAGGAAAGACCATGACCTGAAATTGAAATGTAAACTAAAAAAGAAGGATGTTGGGTAGTGGTCTTTTTTAAATAGAACAATTTGTGGAATGGAATCAATTGCCAGCAGCAGCTGTTGAGGAATCCTCGGTAAAAAGGTTTAGAAGGTGTTTGGAGGATATGGATTTGGATATGATGTAGATTTGATTTGATTGATGTTTGATGTTGTTTTGATGATGGTGGTTTAGATGTAAAATAAGAAATGAAGAAAAATGAATGTGATTAGGGCCTATTAAGTCTTGATATTTTATGATACAATTTTAAAATGTTAATTTTAGGAACTCGCCACCATGTAACCACATATTTGCAAGGATAATAAAATATGAAATCCCCTAAACTTGGAATAATTCATAGCTCTAACTTAAAATTGAATTTTTATTCAAATTAGTTATGTTTTAACGTGTTTTAACCCAATTGGCCTATTCTCATTTCCTAAACCACATTTTTTCAACCCACATCCCTAATAATAGTTTATATTATTTTTACCTTAATTTCCAGCATTCACCATGAAGGCACCTAATGAGTTATCAGCATGAAATTTGGCACGATGGTACATAATAATATGAAAAATAATAATCTGCCGGGAGGCAAGCGATATTTCACCCCCACTGTTCCCTACCACTCTTAACTTTGGGAAAAACGTTAGGTCATATTTAATACAATTTGAATATTTTAATTGCTGATTGCTGATTAAAATTATGCGTCAATGTGTAATAGTCCAGTCAACAAATCATTCACACTAAAGCCCAAGACAACATTAACCATAGCAAATTTAATAAAAAGCATTGTAGGCCTATATTGCAAACTACAGATTGTAAACAAAAGCAAAATATGGTAAGTAGCTTTTGTTTCTAGACAATCTGTTTTAAAGGCACTGTATCCACCTTTTCACGTATTTCACGCCTTGATATGAAACAAACAACAGAATGATGTGATATAGGCTATATATAAAAATTTGTAAAAAAAAAAAACGTCAGCCAAGCTCTCCTTCAAAAGTCTTCGGCTGTGAATGCTGTGAGATATAGAAGTTGAGCCAAGCATTTCATTCTTTCTCCCTAGTTGAAAAGACGTCAGATCATTTTGGTTCGCCTGTTGACGAGCGCCAAGCCAACCATTTTCGTGGTAAAAAAAGGAAAAATTTTAAACTCAAAATCATAAAAAAATTACTTGGCCATTGACTTTTTAGAGTTTTCAAAATGAACCAAATTCAATGGCCAAGTAATTTTTTTATGATTTTGAGTTTAATATTTTTTACTTTTTTACCACGAGAATGGTTGGCTTGGCGCTCGTCAACAGGCGAAATGATCTTACTTCTTTTCAATGTGAAACTAGGGAGAAAGAATGAAACGCTTGGCTCAACTTCTATATCTCATAGCATTCACAGCCAAAGACTTTTGAAGGAGGGCTTGTCTGTAATTTTTTTTTTTTTTTTTACAAATTTTGGTATTTGAAGGGGATTGAATTAAAACACCTTATTGAGACAAAATTAATTCGGGAATGAAAGGGTTAACCGGCAGGTGTAGTACCGATTTTCGGTAGGCCTATTTACCAGTGGACTGATTGTCTGTATTAACTTAACCGGTACATACCGGTTTACATTATTAACCGAGTTTTGGTGTGACCAGTTATACCAGCACGCCGGTTTTTGGTGGTAACAGGGGGGTTAAGCTTTTGACCCGGGTCTTTTCGACAACAATCGGTAGAGGTAGGCCTAACCAAAGGGATTGGATACACAAAGGCCTAGCCTATGGCCTACCACGGTCAATTTTACTTCAGGACTCAGGTGGCAAGCATAGCCTAATATTAATGTATGCATATGCAGTTCAAAGGGAACTCTTTCGGTTGGTATGGACAGTTTTTGATCAGTAGGTACTTTAGATTTAAAATAGCAACGTTAAAGGTTTTGTAGGTACTTTAGATTTAAAATAGCGACGTTAAAGGTTTTGAAGGTACTTTAGATTTAAAATAGCGACGTTAAAGGTCAAAAAAAAAAAAGCTGACCGGGGCTGGTTGGCCCAAGTGTTGGTTGGCCCACCAGACAGATCTCGATATCTAAAAGGCCGTTGCCGCCAAAATTTGAATTGAACATGCGTGTTCACTACTTGAGATGGCTGTGAAAATTTCAAGGGCCCTAGTTTTACAGCACTGTGTCTTGAGAGCAAAATGAATTTTTGACAGCTGGTTTGTAACTTTTAACCAGCTACGTATTTCTTATAAACACTCGTTTTCAATAATTTATACTAAAGTAAATAATTTGATTGTACAATATCCATTAGGGATTGTATATTTAGTATTGAAAACATAATTAAACTGTAGGATCTATACAAACGCAAACAATATGTATAAATGCGGGATGGGGCTGGTTGGCCCACCCATTCACTTTGCAGGTTAAGTGGAATTTCTGATACAGACCTAGGGAGACCGGGCTGGTTGGCCACGTTATTACTTTAGAATTTTAGGAAGGAATCTAATGAAATAAATGATTTCTTTCTTTCTGTAATCATTTCTTCAATCTGCGTTGCACTTCAAAAAAATCCTTCAACATTTTAAAATATACAATAAACAACAAAAATAACTATTCTTATGTACTGGGCCAACCAGCCCCATGTACTGGGCCAACCAACCCCTGACACGGGGCAGGTTGGCCAATTCACATTCCAAGTTATTTTTGTTGTTTATTGTATTAAACTAAGTAATTAAAAATTGAAGTATTTTTTTTAAGTGCATCAAAGATTGAAGAAATGATTACAGAAGATATCAATCATTTCTTTAATTAGATTCCTTGCTAAAATTCCAACTGTAAAAACGTGGCCAACTAGCCCCGGTCTCCCTACCGTTCAAAGTAGGTACCTAGCCTTGGCCCTAGATTATGGCTAGGCCTAGGCCTATTGGAATTTCTTTGGTTGCGTTTATTTTTCCATGCAAAATCAGGCCATACCACCTCAAGGTTGTTGATTCCTCTATGGGTTGTTATATGGGAGACAGTTAATTTCAATCATGCTTAAAATTATATTTCCTTTTTCCATCAGTGTTAAGATTCTACCTACCAATTTTTAAAATTTCATTTTCTTTATACGAATGTTGATGCACAGGAAAGCTAGGAAATATTTTATCTGATACATTTGTAACTGTACGTCTCCAAAAATCTTCCATGTTTGTTTACAAATAAATCACCTTGGTGATATCATGTTGCCAACTGTGCTATTAATAATGGGAGGCTTTTCGGGGATCTTTGTTTTGGGGTACTGTGGCAACACTTGCGGATTCGCATGTGCGAGCAGTGTTGCCAACTTGACGGAAATTCCGTTAAAACTGGTGGTTTCAAATATTCCATCTATCTAGTGGAATGAAAATGAGTGTAGCGAAATACTAGTGGTTTTCGAAATAACCCAATTTTCGTGCTTTTTAATGATATTTTGTTGACATTTTGTATGGGAAGCGATAAATAAGTTTTACTTTTAGCAACTTATTAAAATTTTTAACCCTTGTAATGATGATGATGGTCATAATTTTTACATATTTTACTCAAGATTACGCATCTTATACTTAGTTTGGAATACTACTTTCAAGTTTTAAATCCTTTTAGTCCAATTTAATGAATAAAAAAGTCAAATTAACCTGTAAAAATAACTTTAACGGTTGAATCTAAAGGCCGACTTTGCTAACCTTCCCCCACCACCGCGCGCTCCACGGCTCGCTTGCGATGCCACTATATACGTTTATAGGCGGACAACGTACACAGTGCGCCGTAGCGGGGTGGTAACAGATGGGATTGCAAAGGGTAGGTTCGCTCTGCGCTGGTTCAACCCCCAACAATTTTTTTTTTTTTTTTAATAGAAATGTTAAAGGTTTAGAAGGTATTTTTGTTTATTTTTTAAATAAAAATTAATAGAACTCCTTTCCGGGTAAAAGTATTTATATTTTAATTAGAAACGTTAAGGTTTTGAAGGTTTTTTTTTTTTATTTCCTCAGTCAAAAAGGTTAACTATTTCTTTGAACTGGGGCGGCAGACATTATGTGATGCGCGCGCATACTGAGACAGGATAGCATGGTGCGCGCGCCACGCTAGAACGAGAGGGGAAAGGTTAGCCAAGTCGGCCCGGTGTCATATTCAACTTTAACGGAATGTACTGCTATCTGACGGGAATTTAAGGTACTTTTGACGAGATTAGTAGGCTAGGAGTTGGCAACACTGTGTGCGAGTGCGACTGCTATTGCCGATTAATCGAAGTCGAAGACAAACTCGTCTTCAAAACATTTTCCTCCGAAGAACCAAAGTTAAGACTTGGAAATAGCCTAGGCCTAGGCTAGTAAAGTCTGGAAATAAAGCTTTTCAGTACAGCTTACAATTATCTTCATGTTCAAACAAAGCTCATTTTTAATTGGAGACGTTTTAATACGTAAGTAGCTTACGCAGGCTAGGCCTAGGCGTAGGTAAACCTTTGTGCCTAGCCCTACCCTAACCTTTGTGTATCCAATCCCTTTGGCCTAGGTAGGCCTAGGCCTAGGCCCTAGCCCGTAGGTAGGCACTACCACTGCTAGGCCTAGCCTTAAAGGCTGGTTTACGATTGACGGCAACGTGGGGAGACGTGAATGGAGACGTGAACGCGAAAGTTAACACATAGCATTCACAGCTTAGCGTTTATGATTGACTGGAAGTGAACGGGAATGGAGAACGGAGCAGCCAAAGTTCGTCAAGTCCCAACTTTGGCGTCTACATTCACGTTCCGTTTGGCGATGTGATCGTCGCGCATACGCAGATGCTTTGTACTCGCCTTGTGACAGAACAAAAAACGAAACAAACATATAACCTACAACGTTCTGCTTAGATATCTAGGCACTAGGGTTTCATTCGACGTTTTATTTATTGTTTTATTTGACTAACGAAGTGGTCCCGATTTCCGTCAATCGTAAACGCCTCGCTTTCCGTTTCCACCACATTCACGTTTCCATTCACGTCTCCCCACGTTGACGTCAATCATAAACCAGACGTCAACGTGGGGAGACGTGAATGGAAACGCGAATGCGTATCTTTCGCGTTCAAGGCTGGTTTATGATTGACGTCAACGTGGGGTGACGTGAATGGAAACGCGAATGTGGTGGAAACGGAAAGCGAGGCGATTGACGGGAATCGGTACAACATCTGTCGGCCCACCGCCGTCTGGATGCATGTAAAGGAACAAATATCCAGACGGCGGGGTGTCGGCCACTACGAGTTGTTTACAAGTTGCCTAGCTAGCCTACGGTCCTAGGCTAGGCTAGACCTAGCTTGGCGTAAATTATTCATTTCTTTTGACACTGGTTTACACGCATTTTCTTTGTAGTCTGTACGCCTGTATATATTCAGGCCCTTAGCATTAATAATGCGATAGCGCTGGATGGTCTCAATGAGCTTGGCGTCGTCCATCATTTTGTTAGTTGTATTTTCAATTTTCATGACAGTTGCAGACAGCCGAGCAATGTGTTTATTTGCGCATGCGCGTAGCCCTTTTCACGTCGACGGGGCGGCAACCAAGCCGCAAAAGTTGGGACTTGACGAACTTTGGCCGCTCCGTTCTCCATTCCCGTTCACTTCCCGTCAATCATAAACGCTAAGCTGTGAATGCTATGTGTTATCTTTCGCGTTCACGTCTCCATTCACGTCTCCCCACGTTGCCGTCAATCGTAAACCGGCCTTTAAAGGCCGGTTTACCGTAAATTATGCATTTCTTTTGCCACTGATTTCCACCCATTTTCTTTGTAGTCTGTACGCATGTATATATTCAGGCCCTTAGCATAAATAATGCGATAGCGCTGGATGGTCTCAATAAGCTTGGCGTCGTCCATCATTTTGTTAGTTATATTTTCATGACAGTTGCAGACAGCCAAGCAGTGCGTTTATTTGCGCATGCGCGTAGGCCTAGCACTTTTCACATCGACGGCGCGGCAACCAAGCCGCGATAGTTGGGACTTGACGAACTTTGGCCGCTCCGTTCTCCATTCCCGTTCACTTCCCATCAATCATAAACGCTAAGCTGTGAATGCTATGTGTTATCTTTCGCGTTCACGTCTCCATTCACGTCTCCCCACGTTACCGTCAATCGTAAACCGGCCTTTGTCGGCAACGTGGGGAGACGTGAATGGAGACGTGAACGCGAAAGATAACACATAGCATTCACATCTTAGCGTTTATGATTGACGGTAAGTGAACGGGAATGGAGAACGGAGCGGCCAAAGTTCGTCAAGTCCCAACTTTGGCGTCTACATTCACGTTCCGTTTGGCGATGTGATCGTCGCGCATGCGCAAATGCTTTGTAATCGCCTCGTGACAGAACAAAAAACAAAACAATAACCTACAACGTCTGCTTATATATCTAGGCACTAGGGTTTCATTTGATGTTTTATTTATTGTTTTATTTGACTAACGAAGTGGTCCCGATTTCCGTCAATCGTAAACGCCTCGCTTTCCGTTTACCAAGGCTGGTTTATGATTGACGTCAACGTGGGGAGACGTGAATGGGGTAAAACTGTAGTAGAGCGGACGTGGGTATTATAGCGGACGTGGTATGGACAATTTTTTTTATGTGTAGCCTACCTAGTTTGTTTTATGTGTACCTGCAAAACCTTTAACGTCGCTATTTTAAATCTAAAGTACTTACTGATCAAAAACTGCCAGGTTGTATCAGTTTTTGATCAGTAGGCTAGGTACTTTAGATTTAAAATAGCGATGTTAAACGTTTTGTAGGTACCGTACTGGACAAAATATATGGTGAAGAAATTTTAATATTTATGTTAGGGATGCACACGATAATCGATTGTAGCCTATCGATCGATAATCAATATTGGGCACAATAAAATCTCGATAATCCATAATCAAGTCATTATCGATAATCAACATACCAATAAATAGGTTGAAAACGGCCCCAAACACGTAATTCGTATTTCCCACTTGGGCAGGAACGCAACCAAGTGTCTTACTTGAGATTTATATTTGGGAGCGAACTTATCCGATAGCGGGAGGACAAAACAAAGACAACACTGACAGGACGAGGCAGCGAGTGGCATGGGATTGTATTGTTTTGAATTTCATTTAGCCTACCACATTTGAGATTCCATCTATTTCTGAACAGGCTTGAATTTTTTATTGGTAATATCAATATGATCAATAATATTAATTCGATAATCGATGATGAAAAAGTATTGGTGTGCATCCCTAATTTATGTAGCCTACTAATAAACCATGAAGAGCAAATCATTTTTTTAAAACTATCTTGGCAATCTTTGGCATAGCCACAAGGTCCAAAACTTTATATCAATCCTCCTCTCCTTCATTATTCATTTCACTAGGAAAACGCCTAAGTCCCATCGCGTTGATGGATGAGCTTTTTTTCAAGTTTTTAGTGTGCGTGAGATCTCTGTACTTCTTCAAGTTCCATTGCAAAATCATTTTTGTTAAATTTGAATAATTTTTATAAAGTAGTAGGCCTACTAATTGCTATGGTAATTAGAACGTCAAATATCTGTAGGCCCGAATATTGCTTTATGAACGCATTGTAGGTGATTGTTGTCAAGTTTCTATAGTTACTTGTTAATATACTCTTTAAAAAACTCATATTAAAACCTTTATTTCTATTGATTCTGGATAACTTTTTCAACTTTTTCTTTCAGAAGGTACTACAGCACCATAACCTTAATGTCCATGTAAAATATGAACATTGTAGCCCCACCCGTTTGGTCAGAATCCGCCCAAATGTCACGAAAATATCGCACTAAAAATCGAAAAAAAAAATAAAAAAAGTACGATATTCATGAGAAATATTTCTTCGATTATACCCAAAAACAACACAGGTCTAAGTTCAGAGATTTCGAAGGTCCCCTCCAATTTTCATCAAGATTGCATGCTGTTTGCCCGGTAGAGAGCAAACAAACAGTAAAAAAAAAAAAGCTAAAGTTTTTTTTTTGTTTTTTTTTTCAGTGTTTTTACCTCAATACATTTTCAAATTGTAGAGGCATGTTGGGTTGTGTCATCTCTTTAAGAGTGAAAGGAACTTTTAAAACTTTACTAAAAGTTCTCCAACATTTGCAATTGTGGTGAAAGTTCCTCTAACTAAAAATGGAATGTGTTCCTTAAAAAGTTTCTAAAAATGGAACGCATACTTTTTTAAAGTTCTTACCCAACACTGGGTAGGCCTTCCCACATTCTGCACATTGGCCTATGTTTCCGACAATAAATATTGTTTATGTTTCAGGGAGAGTTGCAGTAAAAAACCAAACAATCAGTGTCGGACTTAAATATTTCCCACCACCTATAAAATATGAAGGTATGTAGCTTTCTGCCTACCACATAGATATGGGGTGTGTCTGAATAATATTCCAAGTTTAGGTCCAGGTTTCGGTCCAAATTCAAGTCCATGTCCAGCAACGTAGAATATATTTATTCTCTGTCATTGACTTAGGAAGTAGGCCTACTGTCTGAAAACTCTACCACATACACTATAGGCCTACACTTTGGGCACGTTCCGTCTCATGCTAATTTGGCACTTAAGCTGCGTAAGATGCGATCACAACGCCCGACGTGCAAACCTTGGGTGTATGGGCGCACCCAGATGGCAAATTAGCACGAATCGGAATGTGTCCATAACAACCATAGGCCTTATAGCATAATTTCTGAATATAATATCGTTATCATCAGCAATGCTATGTTACGTAGGCCTACCTACTTAATTACGCCTAATACACTTCATTCAGTCATAGGGATGTGTCGTTAAAACGTTTAAATGCGCATGTAGAGTTTAAAAGTTTGAGTTTTATATAGTTTAAACAAGTAAATGTGATGGTATTTTTTTTTTCCTCTCTTTTTAAGAAACGAAATGTTGTTTTATCACTTTCGGAGCCTACACAAACACAGGCTAACAAATTAGGGCGAAGTTTTTCTAAAAGTGCGTAATTTTGGTGGAGGTGCCGGGTCCCAGGCTGTATTAAGGCATCTTGTCTGTTAGACATGGTGGAAGTGCCGGGTCATTAAATGCGAGTGTGAGAATAACACCGTTGTTAATTACTCGTCGGCAGATCATAAGTACAAAATTACGATTTTTGTTTGTAAAACCTAGGCATCCGCCCACCTAAAATTTATAAAAAATGGGGCTTAAAACGTTTAAACGCGAAAATTTCAAGGGGCTAAACGTTTAGGAAATTAAACGCTTTTTCCCATCCCTATTCAGTCACACACACACCCACCTGCCAGCAAACACTTGAAAAGTCGAGAAGTAGCCTACACATACTCTCCAGGTCGAAAGTTCAAAGGTGACTTTTGGTGGCCTAAAACACGTTTTGAGACGAATTTCAATCGTAAATGAGGGTTAAATTAGGAAGCCAATATTGCTTAAATCATTGATTGCTTATCTGAATGAATGTTAGTCGACAGTCTGCTTGGAAGTGTGATCTAGGCCTAGCTGTCAAGCAGATGGCTGATATGCCTGGTGTCAAGGAAGATAAAGGCGTTGGTATGGTACAGCCACAGCAATGCTACTACAATTGTTTTTATCTTAGATTGATTCGTAGATTTTTCCATTATTCGTAGGTTAACTCTTGATTATTTATGTAAACTTAGCTTTCACCATTAGTGAAATCCAATGTTCATAATTAAATAAATATCAACATGACACAGCAGAATAGATGAATATTAGACGGGTCATTAGGCCTATATGAAAAAATACCACGTAACCCCAAAAAATTGATACAAAAGGTTTGTCAATTGATTTTGATACATTTAGGTATGCTTTATAATATAGTCAAAATCTAGGAAATTCTAACCTACAGAAAGAGGTCATTTCCAAGATAACGTCCAAGGTAGCTTCTTGGAGCTGCTTTTGGCTATATCTTAATTACTATTCAACCTAGAAAGATGGTTTTGGTGTTAAACCCCATGTTTTTGGGGCCATAGAATCCAAGAGAATCGCGATCGTGCCCCGTCAAGGATCGGGGTCAAGGGGGGGGGGGGAAGTTGCAAGGTCACTTATAATGGCAGACCAAACGGGCTCTTGGCTCATGCATCTACTGGCTGTTTCTGACTGCATTCCAATATTTGGTGCTGCTGGGCATTACAACTACTTGAAATCTGCATACTATTATGTCCAAGAGATGGGGCACCTTCACATTACAAATGCAGATTTATTCAGAAAATTCAAAGACGGTTTTCATGTTATTCAATGTTATATTTTAGGCTGGCCTCAGCACAGATCTTGTTATCGAGCAGACATTTATGAGGTCCTTGAAGACCCCTGGGGGTCTAACACATGGAAGTGGAATGTCTGTAGAGCAAATAGCTCTTTGGACTATGTCTAGCCCCATATCAGCTGAGTATAACACTGCAATGCAGGACTTTACAAAACTTTCATACACAACATCTGAACAGCACAAGGATGTTACGGAGGGAAGGATGCAAAGGGATCTTTCTGATTTGGAGAAGATCAAATCAAAACTTGTTGGATGTTCACCCTTCTCACCAGACCATATCCTTCATTAAGGAATATTGTCAATGGCGTTGTTGCTCAGGAAGGTGTGAATGTGCATGAATATGAATCTGTTGGACGCAAAATCATGCATAAAACCATTGGCCAGCCTTCGTTCATGTTATCCTTCAGTAGGAAGGATAAAACCTGCACCGTTGGAGACATATCAGCGATCAAGGTTGCTCCTGATAGAACCATTGATTCTGCACTCCTGTTTCAAAGATTTATGGTAGTCTCCAAAACCGGCGAGTTATCATTGAAGGAGGTTATGAGTTACGAGCTCAGTCCTTTCCCTCCTGCCCTATTTGAAGCCAGACACGTTTTCTGAATGGCAGATAAGCCTCAACTAGCTCACGCCATCAGTGAGCATGTCAAAGATGCCATCCTAGATTATGTAGGTACCAGAAACAGAGTACTACGTCCTTGATGGAGGTTCATTACTTCACCGAATACCATGGAAGCATGGAGACAGCTATGGTGGAATAACACAGTCTTATGTTGCCTTCGCAACCCGGCATTATGGTTCAGCTACAACCATTGTATTTGATGGCTATGAGGAAGGTTCATCCACTAAGGACAACACACATCAGAGAAGAGGACACAATATTCATCCTGTTGTCAGCTTTACTGCTGAGACAGAATTCCAGGCAAGAAGGAGCAGTTCCTTTCAAAAGGTGTCAATAAACAGAGACTGATCCACATGGTAAGTGACGAAATGAGAAAAAAGGATTTCACTGTGGTGAACACAACAGGTGATACTGATGTAGACATAGTGAAGGCTGCAGTGGAGGCATTCTCTTCTATACAAAACTACGCTGATTGGAGAAGACACTGATCTCCTTGTCTTACTACTTTAATATGCGCAGCGGGATAATAAAGGTCTTTATTTTAGATCAGACAAGGCCAAAGCTGATGGTAGTTGTAAAGTGTAGGCCTATGACATCAACCATCTAAAAGAACTTTTTGGGCAAGGCATGTGTAGATTGTGTACTCAAGTTGATGTTTATTCACGCCATGACGGGTTGTGACACAACTTCTCGTATCTTTGGTGTAGGCAAAGGGACTGCCTTCCAGAGGTTTGTAAAAGGAGATCCTGTCCTCCAATCATGTTCGAACGCATTCACCATCATAAACCAGACCACAGAGGTGATTGATGAACTAGGATGTCAAGTAATGGCTATTCTATTTGGTGGAAAGTACACAAATCCCCTTGCAACATTACGATATAACATATTCAGCAAGAAGGTTGTCTCTGCTTCGTCGTTTGTAACACCAGAACGTCTACCCCCAACTGAATCTGCTACTACACTTCACTGTCTCAGAGCATATATTATCAAATAATGATCTGGCTGGGAAAAGATGAGGGTATGGATGCCATGAACTGGGGGTGGAACCAGCAGGATAATCAGTTCGTCCCAGTTTTGTCAAGAATGAAAGCCGCTCCAGACAGTCGCTTGAAAGTAATACATTGCAACTGCTCCAATGCCTGCAAGACACTACGCTGTTCTTGTAGAAAATATGAACTACCATGCACTAGTGCCTATGGAACGTGCCAGCAGGACAAATGTGACAACCCCCACAACAAGTTTATTCCTGAGGAGTCAGAGGAGGAGGATTAGTAATGATAAACTATATTATGTTTGAAATCAGACCATCAAAAGACTGATAAATCTGTTTTATTGGGTTATTCTATCATTTTCCATAAATTATTTGTCAATAAATAATAAATAATAATAAATAATAATAATAAAAATAAATACGTAGTATATGACCTCAAAAACACCTTTATAAGCTGAATATAAACTGAGATATAGGCATAAAAACAACATAAAACACATTGCAAAACATTTTTTTAAAATACTGTACTAAGAATGAAGAACTATATTGGGTATACTATTTTTTTTTATCGCTATTATGTAAGGATGTGCGAACGTTTGAAATTTGAACTCGAACTTTTTTAAGTTTTGAGTTCGGTTCAAATTCGAAAAAAGTTTTAAGTTGTGTTTTTTTTTTGTTTTTTTTTACTTATTTGCACGGTCACATATTATTTGACAAGTCAAAAAATGGTTCTCAGTTTACAGGTACAAATTTAAAAACAATAAAATGGATGGTGGAGGTGCCGGTCCGGAAGTTACATACTTTCTTGGTGGAGGTGCCGGTCCAGACTTATCACTATTTTACCTATTATGACGGTTTGATATACCTTTAAGTTTTGGTTCGAGTTCGATACAGTTCGAAATTTTTGTAAAGTTCGAAGTTTGTTTTTTAAACTTTTTTAGGCCTAACTGGGAAAGTTCGAGTTTGAAGTAAAAATAGTGGGTTCACACATCCCTACTGTTATGTATAACGAAAAAGACATCGGACACTCGAGTACAAACCTGCTGAAGGTGCCCGGCCTTTGCTGACGTCCAAATCTACTAGATACAAAGGGGCTGGTCGTTTATGTCCGGCTATGTGCCGACCGGCCATAGATGAGAAGTACCATTTATCAATGGCTCTGCTGGGGTCATCCAGGGGTGGACAAATCCACCCAAAAGTTAGAGGACAGCAAAAATAAGTAGGGGCCAGCAGTTTTGCGGCACAGCTGGGGTGATACCATTTTTTTAGGATTGCAATAGGTTTGATTGCCTAAAACGCAATTTAAAGCGAATTTTATCAATAACAACTTGTTGAAATAGGCAAAATAGGCAAAAACTTGGCTAAAAAGTCAACTTTATCATTCCTCAGAATTTCGGCAGTGGCACGGGATCCACTGAACTTCAAGCGCTCTGTCTTGTTGACAGAGGCTAGTGAGAGATTTTTGAAGAGCAGCACATCAGGGTGGTAATTTGCTGCTTTTGAGACTAACTGTATGGCTGAGATGCGGTCGCAGAGGATGACATTATTTTTGTTGGGAGGAAAGGTTGGCATTTCTGCAACTTTCTGGACTGCCCTGGTGAGTGCTGCGACTTCAGCATCAAAGTGTGTTGCCCCTGCGCCAAGAGAGGTGTCTCAAAAAAGAGGCAGTATCTGCTGTAACCAGAGTAATTGGTGGTTCTATCTTCGGAGCCATCTGTGAAGATGTGCACCCATTCATTGAGAGAGAAGTGCTTTTTCAAGTGTGCCACCAACAGATTTTTCAGCTGTTTTAGGCCCAGATCTTCTTTCTTCTGAATTCCGTTAATTTTTAAATTTGGAGTAAGATGAATTGATGACGTGTCGGGCAAACTGGCTGAGGTGAGGCTTGAAAGGGTAGTCGTGTAACTTCCAGAAAATCCGGATAATCTGCCTGTTAGTTTGATGGCAGTCTCAGCAAAGTTTGCATGGGCTTTTTTCTTATAGGCGGTTAGATTCAGCCAGAAATCAGGGTCGAGGCACGCCAATTTTTCATGAAGCTGAATTTTGTGCATTTCCATTCTCAGCTTCAGCGGCTCAATCTAGCAATACCATTCCATTGAGTCAATTGGGGTAGTTTTGACTCATCCAGTGATGATGCGCAGTGTTTGGTTTTAGACTGCGTTAATCAACCTCATATGTTGATCAGTTGCTGTGGGAAACAATTCTAGACCATATTCCATGGCTGGCTCTTGTAGGTCAGTCTAAACGGTTCAATTTTGGAACTCCCCAAGAAACTTCAGCCACTCTCTGCAGTAGTCTAATTCTACTTCTGTATTTTTCTGCTGCTGCCTCAAAATGATGTTTCCCAGTCATTTAGGAGTCAAGAATTGAGCTGAGATACTTCATCTTGTCATCTTGCTCAATTTTATGTTGTTCATTGTGATATTAAAACTGTAAATTGTTTGACTCATTGTGAAGTAGGTGCAAAGAGTTTTTCTGGCATTGGCTTTGAAACCGAGTACTGTGAGCCAACCATTGGCAATTTTCAGAGCAAAGTTCATTTTTAGCCCCATGTTGGCTGGACATTTGCCTGTAAAGAGCAGGACAAAGTCATCAGCATAAACTTTCACTTTTAAGCCCCTGATACGTTTCAGTAGACGAATGAGCCCATTTATGGCGATTTTGAAGGTGGTCGGCACTGTGATGGTACCTTGGGCCATGCTGGCTCTTGCTTTGCGTGTTCTGCTGCGTGCGCCTTTATGGATGACAGTGATTTACAGGTTGTTGATGAAATCGTGGAGCCATTTAATGATGTTATTGGGGAATGAGCACCCCCCCGTAGACAATCATCTGTTTCACGGCAAATTGTCGGTCTGTGGAGTCAAATGCTGTCAGCATGGAAGCCTTAACTTAAATTTTACCTTCTTATGTTTCAGTTCTTGATGCGCCAGTGAAACCAAAACTTAAATTTCACGATAAAGTTCCACAAATGCCCCCAAATGTTCGTCCCCCAAAAATGACGAAGAACCTCAATCTGATGCGAGGACCAGAATCAGTGCACAATGAACTGCTTCACCGGCAATATGCCATCATTGTAAGTAGTAGGTACTCAACATTAATATTTTTATTTAGCCTGGTTTAGTTTGGCACAGTGCCATATTTAAGCCTAGGCAACCTATAACATCGTAGGGCGGCATTTTGCCAGGGGTTGGCCAACTTAAGAAGACACTTCCCACTGCACGTTTGCCCTATCTTGCCCATGTATCTTAAATCATACTCTGTAGTAAAAAAGGCCTGGCTGACGAATGATCAAAGATAATGTGTTACACCTTGCACGAGGTTCTTTTTAAACTGCTTCTATGCATCTACTATCTATGCTTGTAGGCCTAGGCCTATGCCCTTTAGACGTTGATTTTAAATTTATTTTATAAAAAAAATACATAGGCCTAGGGCCTACACTAGGGCCTACACCAAACATTCACAAAATGATGGTCAAAATGTATTTTGTGTAAAATCCGCATTATTTTGCTTTCAAAGGTAGGTCTGGTAGGCCTATTGAAAATTTATTAGCATAGAAGCATAGATCTAGCTTTCTTTTCAAATTCAGAATGAAACTTACTTAGGTTTCCTGACTTTATTTGTTTGCCAATCATACCATTTTTGCGAGCATTGTTTTGTGCTCAATTCTGGCAGGGAAGTGCCCTTTTTCGAGTGAGCGTAATTGCACATCCATGGGATTTTCTTAAGATTTCTTGTAGGTCTATAGGCTATAGCAGGGCTGCCACTGACATTTAAAAAAAATCCTGTTGGAGGACGTTAAAATTCCGCAAAAATCCGTGAAAAGTCTAAAAACGTTAATTTCATTGATCAAACTATGAAAATGGCTAAATGTTATGTTTATATTTGTTACCATCATAACCTAAAAGTTGCCCAGGGCCTAGGCCTATGCACAGACGAGAATAAATGAGCCAGAAACGCCCGTGGTTGCATAAAAATGTAAAATGTTACTTATTTACAGAAAATCTATTTTAAATCTGACCTGGTTAAAACATTCTTAGGCCTAGCCGCCTAGGCCCTAGGAATGTTGCATCACAATTTTAACCTAGGCCCATGTGTTGAGTTTATTAATAACATTGCAGTCTTGCAGAACTTGTTAATAACATTTTAATCATATACTAATTCTATTTTTCACGTTTATGATCACATAATCCAAACTTTATAAACAAAAACGCGAAAGAAAACAATTTCGTAGGCTCCAATCTCCATTGTTTGTTCTTGGCTCCTCCCAAAAGCAACTGTTCTGGCAGAAGCAGTTCCTACAATGTCTAGGACACGGCTCCGCCCTTGCTCCGCCCCCTATCGAAAGTCGAATCGATTATCGCAAAGCCTTCAATGTGTACAATCAAAATTAGCCCGCGCAGATTCAAATATACGAAAATAAGCATAGAAAACGTAATTAACAAAATATCCGTAAATAAGACTAAAAATCCGTTTATCCGTTTTGCACCCTAAATATCCGTAAAAACGGATAAAATCCGTTAAAACGGCAGCCCTGGGCTATAGCAAGATGAAATTGTGCTTGTTTACAATCCCGATTTACACAAAGATTTACAAAAGGATTATTGACAGAAGAATAAGAGTAGAGGTTGACCAAATGTTGAATGAGGAACAATATGGTTTAGATGGGAAAGATCCACAATAAATCCTCTTTATTTGTAGGCCTACTTAGACAAGCCATGGAAAATAGTTAGGAGCTTGGAAGAGTTCTTAGACATAGTAAAAGCATATGATAGTGTGCCAAAGAAAGTGGTATGGGAGAGTCCGGAAAGAAAATGAGTGGATAATGGACTGATAGACAAGGTTAAATTAAAAGTATGTATGAAGTATGTGAAAGCTGTGTGAAATCACAATTTGGATTGTCAGGGTGGTTCCAAATAGGGATGAAACAAGCATTTAATTTCCTAAACGTTTAGCCCCTTGAAATTTAAGGCCCAATATTTTAGGTGGGCGGAGGCCTAGGTTTTACAACAAAAATCGTAATTTTGTACTTATGACCTGCTGACGAGTAATTAACAACGGTTTTATTCTCACACTCGATGGAAACTCTTAAGTTTTCTTTTTTTCTCCCAATGGTTAATTTAGCCTTATATCAGACACCTAATGCCAGGACCCTAAAAAAAAGAATATATGTCTACAGCTTCTTATGTCGAATTTTCAAATGAGAAGTGACTGTGCGATTCTGTTTGATTCAAAATGGCCGTCTCTATTGAAATCCTATTCGAATAATTTGACAACCTTCACCGAAATATTTCCAAGTGAAAGTTATTTAGGCGCATGTTACTGGCTAGTGAAATCTAAACTGCCTTCTCTAGGCCTACATAAAATAAACATAATTGTTTTGAAAATTTTATAGGCCTTATTTTGATTGTCAACAGGTTTATTGATACTGAAAAAACAATTGATAACAATAACAAACTACATAGGCCTAATTACACTTTATTTTTACCGCGCTTTTCAATTCCAGTCTTCTGATTGGCCAATAGATTTCACAATTGGAAATACAATATTAGAATACAAGATTGATTTTGTATTTCTATCAGAATCGCAAACTCTAAAGATCTCACTTTTCAGTGAGATGAGACGCTGTCGAAAAAAAGTGATATGAGAAGTTGTCGAATTTTAACAGAATAAGGGTCCAGAATGCAATATCTTACATGTAGGCCTATGGTTTTCTTCTTCTTAAATAAGATATAATTCTATTATTCATAATAAGACTTAATAAAATAGGCCTAGTGAAATACATAACTATTATAGACAAATTTGAATTTTTCATAGTTTTAAGTTTTAATTTTAGAAAGTTCATTTTAAAAAAGAACTGCCTCAACACTGATTAATGAACAAATGTTGAATGTAAAGTGACAACTATTTGGTTAAATTTCAGGCAGTTGGAGGTGGCCGATTAAGATGGGGTCACTTTGAAATGATACGTCTCGGAATCAGCAGGAACATGGATGCTAATAAAATGTTTGCTATTTGGCGGGTTGATGCTCCTTGGCAGCCTGTTACGAAGAAGGTAGGTCCTAAGTTTTTGTTTAGTAGGCCTACTGTTTTGCTTTGTCCTTTCTTGAAGAACTTGTTATTCCTTGAAGGCATTGTTGATCATTCCCCTCTGAATGCACACTGGGTTGGTAAGTGTAGACACAAAGATGGCTGAATTGTGAATTGTCTCTGGCAATAATGTTTGGAGATCAATGGAAACTAAATGCAACCAAAAATCAGTCCCAAATGACACGAATAGGTAAATTATTCAAGCATTAAAAGAGTATTCCTAGATTGAAATAGCAAACTATTATTAATTTAAAATTATATTGGTAACCTGCAACATAGGCCTACCTATGTGGTCAAAATTTGCTTTATTTATTGCTTACTTTGGAGTAGCATTTTTGTGCTGTCGGTCGTGGGTTCAAAACTCACAATTATAAAAAAAAATGCAAATTTTTTACACATTATTTCATGTTTCTTGCCTGCCTTGCTAGGTATAGGTAATATGTTGGTTTGGTACAAAAATTCAAAAAATTGTTGATTTTTTTTCTGATAAAAAAGCAAGGGTCAACAACTTAACCAACGCATCTAGCGACTTGCGGGCGCAAGCCTACTATCGCAACTATCTTTGTGCATACAGTTTTTATAGCCCTATGGTTTAACATATGGATTTGACGCAAGTCTGACATTTTTAACAAGACACAACTTTGCGCCAGTAAATCTTTGTAGTAGGCCTAGATAAGTAGGCCTACCGGTAAATATAGTAACGGAAAATCATTTTGCGTTTTTGTGGTGATGCACGAAACAACCTTGTAGGCGTAGGCCTACCTACCGAAAATGCTTAATAACTATGGTATTAAATTAACCAAAGTGAATCTAAAAAATCAATAGCTGATGCCAACATAAGGTTACAAATTTGGCTCATTTGTACTACGTAAATCACAAAACTTTAAATTTGACTTTTTAATTTTTTAAGGTCTAGATCCTAAGGGAAACATTAGTTTCTTGTTTTGGTTGTCGGGAAACACTTCCGTAGGTGTAATTGTTATTATTTACTTTTATTTTTTAATTTCTGAATTGTAGTAAATAATGGAAACATTAGACCTGCGGCTTGCTGGTAAATTATTGATATTTTTTCTCATTGAAACTTATTCAGTTCTTACATCTATGAGTAGGTATGGTCGGAGATTTGGGATTATCTGCATCTATAGGTCTAGGCTCTAGCCTAGACCTACTATGTAATACTACTAGGTACCCTACTTGTAGGGCCTACTGCAGGCATAATACCGCTATCATATGAAGTGTGTTGTGGCCTTTTTTTCCAGTTCAACATACTTAGTAAGGTGGTGAGGATTTGAAAGGAAATAAAACATCCATACCTACCTTACTTGAGGGTACATAAGCGTGCAATGAGCAATCTAATCTGGTACTTTAAGCAGACATAATTACATACGTAGTTGTATCGGTGGTGGTGGAGGTAGTAGTTAGTTGTATCTTTGTTACTACGGTTACCTATAGTATAGGTATTATACCATCATAGGCCTAGTGTATAAACTCTAGGTGTCTCCCATTTTTTTCGGACATAAAAAGATTAACTGCAAAAACTAAACTAGAACCACTTGGTTAGGGATAATGCTATCTAGATTTTTTATTGGCGTGCCTATATTGTGATGAGTTTGATTCTTGACTATTGTTTGGGTAGCTGTCTTGAAGTGTGAGAGCTCAGATTCATAGCCGCCAGTTGGCAACCAGCACAACAAGTAGACTCATCATAGACAAGACTAACATAGCTTGTATAAAATGAAGCTTGTAAATTTACTATTTAGGATGTGTAGAGATGGGCAAAAAGAATCGATTCTTTGAAATAATTGATTATTGCCTTTCGATTCTTTTGATTAATCGATCGATTCTTTGAAGACGATTTAATCGTTGAATCGATACCAATTTTTGCAATAATCGGCTCTCAAAAAATTAATTAAAAAGTAAACATTTAAATTTATTACCTAAAGAAACTATAGGCCTAAATGCTATGTTATTTTAGGCCTATTCGTGGCCTGTATTTACGAAAAACTACCATTTCTGATCTATGCCACGCTTAACGCCTTTGTTTTTGAACGCCCACTCAAGTGAAGTCACAAAACTGGCCCAACAAGTTATAGTACAATCATCAATAATATTATGTATTAACCTTCAAAATGGTAATTATCCACTACAAAGTTTGTTATACATAAATTTTATTGTATTTTTCATAAAAAGTTCCGTTTTTTTGCCGTTTACAGTGAAAGATCATATGATTAAATTATCAATTATTTTGATCCGATTAATCGATAAATGGAAATTTTTGCCCATCTCTAGTTATGTGTGGGATTGCCGTGTTTTCTTATATCTTCAGTTTCAAGATGTAGCACACAGTTTTAAAATATAAAATGTTACTTACTGTACTTCAATTTCTTCCCTAACATGCCTTTATTAAAGGTCGATGCACGAATGCCCGGTATTCGGTATAATGTTGGGTGTTCTCACTGTCCATACCACTGATTGCTATATTTCCTATTAAAAATATCGATCTTTGGTTGGTTATCGTTCACTTGTCGATTGCGTCGGGACCTACAAGGTTGGCTTGGTCACTTTGGTACTGTCCCCCACTAAAAATCAGTTGTGTAACTGAGTGGGTGGACTCTAAATACGGATGCATTTATTTATTTATAACAAGAACGAGAACGACAACGGAAAGAAAGTTTTATCTCATGTTAACTTACGACACGATGCACAATAAAGCTTCTCGTTCGGGAACTCCGGAGCCAATCGGAATCAAGATGTATCAGCTGATTGATGGTTTATATGCTAGTAATATGCAAAATAAATTAAATATAAATATGCGAAAAACAAAATAACAAAATATAGGCCTAACACAATTATTATTTTATTTGTTCCCGTTGGCTTGCTTCACGGTCTGTTGTGCATCGAAGGCCTTAACGTTAGCGTCTTCTCATTCCCGGGCAATTGTGCATTGACCTACCATTCAACATAAATGAGACTTGGCCTGTTTGTAATTTATCTGTGAGTGAGTTCACTCCAGAACGGCTAAATAGATTGCGCCAAAATTTTGTCAGACATCCGATCCAATACAAGTTCTCACGGTGCAGCTAAAATTTTGAACAAAATCCGTTACGATTTAAACCTATAAGAAATAACGAATTGAAAAATAGTCTGAAAATTTAACGACAATGGTTTTGTTCTTGAAGAAATCATTTTTATCGAATCATGTTTGTCAGGCGGTGAACGCATGCAGTGACCAAGGTGTGCCAAAATCTCTAGGCCTACACTCAACTTTTCAAGGTTTCTTAAATTTCAGCTGAGAGATCTCCATTAACCTTGCAATCTTACCTCGTACATTGTGCTGGCTATGATTTTTGTAGTTTTTTATGCATTTTTTTTGCAATTAGCAAGTATGGTCTTTTATGGCATTTGATGAATAAATTATACTAGGAAAACGCCAAAGTCCTCCATCGAGACAAGTGAGCGAGTCATGTGTTTTGAGTGCCCGGGAACATTTGCATTTAGGTTGATTGATACATGCCTATCAGGTATAAATGATTGGGTTTTGAGTTTAGTTGGTATAAGGACGCATCAACTGTAAGGCCATAATGCACCACTTTAGCCTATGATAGGCTAGAGAGGAAAGACCCCTGCTGGATCCAACCTTAGGTGGGAGGAGGAAAGGGAATGTTACACTTACGGGGTAGGTTCTCAACACATGGCTCGCTCACTCGTCTAACAATCACTTTCACGTTTTCCTACTTAACATAGTAATCCCCCTTTAATTATGATTTCAATGGACCTTAAAACTTAAAAGTCCCAATTTGAATTAAAAGAAATTAAATTTTGTGCCTTGTGCTGACTGGTTTGATTTCACCAAGTAAGAATTTAGTCAATTTATGAAGGTTTACTGTACGGTACTTTGTATTGTCTCTTGCCTATCTTTCTCCGTGGTATTTGTAGGTCTTATTCAAAAAGATAAATACAGTACAAAGACAGACACTTTACAATAGCATGTGTGAGTTAACTCATACTTATTTTCAGGGCCAAGGCCAACGAATGGGTGGAGGAAAGGGGGCCATAGATCACTATGTTTCACCAGTGAAAGCAGGCAGAGTGATTGTGGAAATGGGAGGGACATGCGAGTTTGCTGAAGTGAAACCGATCTTGAAGCTAGTGTGTGACAAGTTACCGTTCAAAGCTATGGTGGTTAGTCAAAAAATGTTGGATAACATGGCTGCTGAGGAATTGAGAATTGAACAGGAGAATATCAACCCTTACACATTTAAATATGTTGTGCAGAACCACATGGGAGGATGCCATCATTGGATTTCTCCTGTTGATAAGTTGTGGTTTGGGAAATATGTGTAGTTAGGTATGTGTTGTTTCTAATTGTATTAAAATACTATGTATTTTTTATTTACTAAACTTATTAATGTGTTGGTTACTTATTATGAAATGTTGTACCAGTATTTAAAGCCTGACTCACAATTAAAATAAAAGTTACAACAATAAGAAATAGGACTAAATAGCCTATAGTGAAATATCAACCCTTTGGTCACAAGAGTAGAGACTTGAAAAGCAATACATCGTGCCTTATTCAAGCAAAACAGCGCTCTTCTGCGTTCTGACTGGTCCATCACATTCACAAGGTGCATCATGAGAAATTAAAATAAGAAATAGACTTGATTAATTTCTCCTAACATTTTTAAAAGACTTTTGACAGAGTGAACCACAGTTTTATTGTTGACATTGTGCATTACAAATTGCTTGAACACTTGTCCCTACATAGTGCTATTTTCAGTGCAAACAACTCTCATTTCAATTGTGAATCAGGCACGGGTTTAATACCGTTGGATGAGCTCGAGCAAACCAGGCTTTGACGTAAAATGCAAAGGTATAGTCTGGATCACTTGGAAGCTAACGCGTGTCCTATCGGGTTGTAGTTTTTCAATAAAAAAATCTTGATTTGTAGTGCAGAGCTTTTCCCTCAAATGAACTGAATTTACAAAGAAGCTGGTACATGTACTTATTATACCTTCATCAAAACGCCTTGCTTACCACCAGCTGTCTTGACATTGCCAAATCTCCTCCACTCATACCAGGACTCAAAACGAACTGGATTGGCCTACTACAAATATGACAAAAAAGCAACGCTGTCGAAGTGTGTGGCGCGCGCCAAAAGGTATTTGGGGTTAACAGGCCTTCACAAGACTACTTAGTACTTATTACTCTTGCATGAATATTGAATAGCGGTGGAAAGGGCAGTGCACTCCAATTCAAAAATCCGACTATGAATGTGTGATTGTCACAATCGGAGCACATTTTCCAAATAGTTTAGCAACGTACAGTGAATATGCCACCAAACCGGTAATCTGTGGTAACGTCACATGTTTGTGCAGGCAACAATTATTTTAAATCTTCAATTGTGCTCTGATCGCGACTTTCGTTCATCCTTGATGAACATCATCCCAAAAATTTTAACATTTTGGTTAAAAATTGGATGTCGAAAAGTGATCCAGAATGTTTGTAAAATTAGCCGATCAAGTGAATTTTTAAATGGAAATTTAACATTGTAAAAAAAGTTGTCCCGAGCTCAAACAACCGCCTTTTGCTTGTAAATAGTCAGTACTGTAGTTGGCAAACTGGGGTAGGCCTACATCTGTCACTTTGGAATTTAGGCCTAGTAGTGGTTTGCAGATTGCATGCAAGTTTAATCTTGGGCCTGATCTGTGGCATAATATTCCCAACCTCAAACACAACTTACTTTGAGAGAAAATTTATATTCCGAGAGCAAAGTTCCAGATCCCTGGGATAAAAAAGTTACTTGGTGGTTTGGATATCATAGTGAAGGAAGCAAAAACAATTAGATTCCTTTGTGTTTGTTTTATCTATTGGACAAAGGGCTACTCTGATAGGCCTTAAGGGAACCTACTAAATCAATAAACTTATATGGTTATACCTAGGGACACTAATTAATGGTGTATAAAACCGCCACAAAGCGGTAAAAATATTATTAAAACAAAAAGTCGTCAACAACGTGTGTGGGGATTTTTGAATTTTGAAAATCTGTGGTTACCAGTTTTTTTTTTAATTATCAAAAACAATCCCAGAAAATTGACATTTTTCAATACAATTTATGGGTTAAAATTGGATGATGATATTATTTCAAAATTCCTCACACACAGTTTCTTTAAAACACAATAAAGAATTAGTTCTCAAAATTTCAAGTCTCTAGCTTCAAAACTGACTTAACTTATATGTACTGAAGTTTAAGAAAGTATAGTTTTGAGTAAACAGGTGTTGAAGTTAATATTTAAGATGTACTTCATGTGCAGTAATTACATTTACGGTACCATTTTTTCCGAGAGTCAACTTAGAGATTTGATTTGTTTTTAATTCAGCAGATTGGAATTTTTGCTAACAATATAAAAATGAATTTTAATAAAATTACTGTTTTTTTATATACATTAATTTTTGAGCGTTAATATATGATTCGATGGTTAGGGTTGCCAACCGTCCGGAATTTCTCCGGACAGTCCTGATTTTGATGCCTTTGTCCGGAAAGAGGAATTGCCTCATTCCGGACGGCACTTTGTCCGGAATTTGTGAAAAAGTCATATTTGTACTACATTTTATTGAATTTTAGAGTATTGCAGTGAATTAGTGTTTTTTCTCTCTAAAGTTGGTACATCAGTTGGTTTGGTAATTTGGAATAAAAGTTAGTTTCTTTCATGTAGCCGCCTTTCCGTAGTCCTACTCTTAGCTAGTCCTGCTCGTGACTGCCCTGTCCCACTACCCTTAACTTTTCGTGTATGGAGTTTTTTGAACATGTGTCCAAAAAAAAGAACTTCTGCAAGCTGCAAGAAGTGAAAAAAAGTATCCTTTCAAAGAGTAAAAGCTGCAAAAAGTAAAGCTGGCATTAACGTTCAAATAACAATGCACTAGATGGAAACTAGTAAATGGTACCTACGGACCACGGTAATTATATAAATCATCATTAATTTTAGTAAATAGTTATTGGTCAACAAAATATAATAATACCTAATAATATACAAATTGGATAACGTTAAACTGGATTTCATTTTTTATAACTTTTAACCATATTTCATCTTTCCGAAATGTTTTTACGTAATAAATTAAACAAAATGCTAGAATTAAATTGTAAGCTTTGTTATTATAATTTATAAATTAATGTATGAGTTGATCCCAGATTCCAATCCAACGATATATCCAAGTCATTAAATCTTTAAATTACGTATCCGGCTGTTTTGAAGGTTAAAAGGGTCCAAAAAAATTTCGCCTCCGGCGGCTGGGGCTTCGCCCCAGACCCCTTGTGTGCCCACTAAAATTGGAGCTTTGTCCGGAATTCTAGTTGACCCAAGTTGGTAACCCTATCGATGGTTATTATAGCAACATAAATTCCCAAAATTTTTGCTAAAAAATGTAAAATACAAAAAATATTTACAATTTAAAAAAAATTGAATTGTGAGTAGGCCTACCAATATAACATATTCAACCCAAAAAATCAACTTTGACAATAAGTTACATTCCTTTATGTCCATGTGAAATTTGAACGTTTAGCCCCATCCGTTTGGTCAGAACCGGCCCAAATATCACGAAAATATCGCATTAAAAATCGTAAAAAATCGTAAAAGTATGATATTCACGAAAAATATTTCTTCGATTGTACCCAAAAATGTGGCAGATCCAAGTTCAGATATTTCGAAAGTCCCCTCCAATTTTCATCAAGATCGCATATAGTATATGCCGTTTGCCCGGTAGAGCACGAACAAAGAGGCAGAAAAAGAAACAAAAACAAAAAAACTTTGGAGCAAAATTTTTGGGGGGTCAGTGAAATTGAAGTCTTTGCTTTGCTCATCCAATGAATCCACATAGGCCAAAAAGTTGTTTTATTGTAGTATTATTAAAGAGTTTTTTAGTTTTTAAATATTGTCTTTTTTATTGATCATTGTAGGATTAGTTCAACTAAAAAGCTTGTCGACTATGGCAGAATGGAGCTTTGGGATACACTCAGTGTTGTTGTTACCTTGTTCCAGTTACAAGTTCCTCATTCATAAGAAAAAGGAACTTTCCAGTTACAAGTTCCTCTAAAATGAAAGGAACTTGGGCATTCCTAAGTTCCTTTCCAAATGGAACTAAGTTCCTAAAAAAATCCTTCTTTTGGATAACCATTTTTCTTTAGATCTTCTCGAGAGGGTCAATGATTAGAATCCGGATTTGTACTTGAAAGTTAAAACCAAGTGTTTTGCAAAAGAATGCATAACATATTATTATGGTTGAGATTTGGAGGAATAACTATAAGGATGAGTGTGAGTTTTTGTAGGCTTTCACGACCTGTGGAAGAATTTTGAATGATCTTTGGGTTGTTGTGTTGTGTCATGTTTCGCCACCCATGTTGGTTGCGAAACGTAGAGCAGTGCCTCATCATCGACACGACGCAACAACCCACAAGATCATTCAAATCTCAAGGATGATTGTATTGAAAATAATGCAGTTTAATGTGACTAAAACAATGGTGAGAAACCTACAGGGGAGGTTGACCACACAAGAATGGGGATGGGGGGTTGACAAGAATTAAATATAACAAAATAGGCAAATTTTAGATTTTCAGTACTGGTAAACTGAGTATTTTTCAATACATTTATCTATGTAGTAGTAAACTATGATTTGTCTCTTTCATCCCTTAAATTGGTACAGTCAATTAAGTAAATAAAATAGGAACTTATGAAAATAAGTTGCAGTTCCTGGAAAATTGTATCTATGGCGTTAGTTCCTGGCTGGAAAATGGGAACTAGTTCCTTCCATAGTTCCTTAAAAAAGGAACTACCGGTTCCGTTCCTACCCAACACTGGATACACCCTGATCTGATACTGTAGATACATATTTGGCAGATTGTTCCTCAGCACAGCAGACTACGAATAGATCGACAAACTGAAAGTGAAGTAAAACAAAAAGCCGAAGCATAAGAAAGGGGGGGTCAAACAACCAAAAACGCTCATCCATCAACACAACTGAAAAGTGCTAACGAAGCAGCCTTGTTTAATGCTAATGTGTGTTGACTGTTGATAATGATGATTAGAAGAAAATGAATACAATACTAATGAGATTGAGAGCCTTGGGTATTTCATGTCTAAGGCCTAATATTGATTTAATAAGCAAACATTTTTTGTCATTTAATAAGGAATTGGAATATGGTTCTCTGTGTTGAAAAGGTGAAACATAGATAAAAAAGTCTTGGATCATTACATCTAGTGACACGTTCAAGTTCTTGTTAATAAGATGTATAGTGTAGGCCTATGTATAGACTTGGGGATTATTTAGGGAAATCAAATCACTGACTTCATTTTTTTCTTTGGATACTGTATTTTGTTTCATACAACATAAATTGTTTGAGGCATTCATACATTACAGTAAGTGTGCCAGCAATCAGAAGGTCAGAACAGCAATGCGTTTTATGAGGAATATAACTGCATACACGTTCATAAATATTATATAATAATATGTACACATTTGATTTTTCATTACATTCCACATTCATTAGGAAATACTATTCTTACCTTATGGATACGTTTAGGTACATTCTGCTTGTATTCGGTTAAATAGTAAATATTAATTAATATCTTCTATTATAATAATTTAAACGAAAAAAACAACAGTAATACAGCTGATTTAGAAACATTACAATAATATGTATGTTTCTATCATACCTAAGGTATTTTGAGCACAATGCATAATAAATAGAATGAATAAGTTTACAACTTTACATTAATAAGAACGTGTTGAGTGTATTTTAATGGAAATTGTGCACCTTTAATCTATAAATACATACAATTTTTTAATGTTATATGAATTTATGTAAAGCCGAGCAGGGTATGAAAACCAGACACACATTTATTTCATTATACTTGTTTGGTTGCTAACATTTATTTAATACCTCATACATACAGAGGAAATTATGGATATGTTAACCTTTGCACATTACATTTAGTGTATACATAATGATAATGATTGATGGAAACTATGATATTCCATATGGTACACAAACACCGTTGCATCGTAAGACCAAATACACTTAATTTGGTATTACAGCTGATCAATACAATAAATTTCTTTACAATTTTCTATAACAACACCAAGCAATACACCATCAACAGGTATACCATTCATTTCCGACTAGATATAATAGTATTAAAGATGTGCCTCTTATATATAACAATACTAAATATGCAGTATATATCAAGTCCACTACAGATTCTAATAGACTAGAGAGAAACTGTTGTCGTGGTTGTCATAAGTTTGCCGAAACAGTACACTGAAAGGATACAAATTACCATGCTTTTTTAAGAATCCTCCACAGGATTGAACAAATCAGAATGTTGCATTAGTTACAAATATATTGGTACGGTACAGTTGAACTTTTATAAAATGTGCAACATTTTTACAATACTAAGTTCTATTGATATTTACAAAATTGTACAATGAAAACGGTCAATAAATCATGGAAGTGAACATTACAGCCACCTTTTTAGATTAACTTATTACCTATTACACAGTACGGTACATTTTGGATAATCCATACACTTTTTCATAGAATTTAAACAACTTTTCTTATAATAGTGGCATTTTCTATATATATGTATATAAAATAAAAAAAAAACTCTCCTAGTCACTAACTGTTAGTTGTGATTTGATAGGGTACTGTGTTGAAACAATCTTAGTATCATGTTCTTTGGTAAAAATAAAACCCCATGTACAAAATAACGCTCACTGTAATGGCAGGTATTTTACAACTTATGCTGTCGAGTAGGTTACATTTTATGCTAGGCTTGCTATGAGTTTATTGAACAACCTACTATCTGCCTTGGTACTAGTATACATAAAACATCAAAGAAAGTTGAGCTAAGTTGTTTAAGAACTCATCAAAGGGTTCAAAATTGACAACACAATATAATGCCCGTGTGTCTAGTCATTGCATAGTATTTAACAATCTCTTTGTATGGTTTAGACTTATAGCCACAGTATAAGTAAAGTTGCTTAGCTGTCATATTTTACAGGTAACGAAGCTGAATGTTGGCTTTTACCAGTGTCGATAATAAACAGTAAATGCAAAATATATATATATAGTATGGACATTAAACATTCATGATATTAAACAGATATTGGATTTACAATTGGGGAAATTTTATGTCCAATGTTAATTTAGTGCAGCGGTTTTCAAAGTCTGGGTCGCGTCCCAAACTTGGGACAGTGAAGATTTGCTTTTGGGACACCAAGAAAATTGGGTAATGGAAGAATAGTAGTCAATAAATTAAAAAAATAGTTGTTTTCACAAAATAAATAAGTAAATTTGCTAAAAAAGTGTGACTTCCTGCATTGTCCCGTTATAAGCACAAATCCTATTGTGATCTTTTGACTGTGATCTTTTGAAGTCGAAATGAGTCATTCTTTGAAGATATGTATGAAGGATGCACACGTAGAAAATGACGGTCCCCCATGAAAATCTCAGAACTGCAACCCCACCTTACTGGAGGTTCGTTATGTGACTGCTAATAAAAATATGTCCTTGCTGCTTTGGTTCATATTGCCGCCCCCAATTACAAGGGTGGCAGTAGAATACCATTTGGTTCGTCAGGTCTAGTTTTCAGTTGCATGTACAAAGACCATCCAACGCAATGAAAAGCTGTCTATAGTAGGCAATATTTTACCGAGTTGACATATTTTTGTAAGTGTGGTTAGTAGAAACTTTTATTAAGCAGTGGCATTGTGTACCGTGGCCATATAGGCCCCAAGCCTGAACAAAAATTGAACTTAAATGTTAAAGTGACAGTAATAACGGTCCTGACGATTGGGGGGGGGGGGGGGTTATACCGAAGGGGTGTTGGGACGCGGCGATTTGATTGATTAATAATTGGGACTTGGGTGAAAAAGTTTGAAGACCGCTGATTTAGTGTATTATACCTTGTTTCAATTTTTAAACAGAAATTCATATGTATATGTAATCTACGGGGTTTATTATATATAAGAGGAATGTTTCTTAAAGCTGTACAATCAACTTAGGCCTAAGTAAGCTAATTAATCTCGTACAAATATCAGAAGGTGCATTGTCTTTGTTAGAAGTTATTCTTTGAATCTTCATGACTAGATTTGAGGGTCAATCACTTAGTACCACCAGTGGTTTAGTGTCTTGTATTGTGATTACCCAGGTTCCATTGGTTTCTCAACATTTTGTTCTACCAACAGTGATAAACTTGATTTAATCTCAGGCATTAGATTCCTTAAGGTTGTCGAAGTATTCCATAATCTGATCGTAATCCATTCCTAGGTTGAGATCTTCTAAGCCCAAGAGCTCTTCTCGCACCCTGAAATCCATTTCAACGTCGTTGAGATCCTCGGCGTTCGAGAACATGGGGTTTCCGACAATGGTCGCTCGCTTAACTTCCGGGTTGTTGACGTTGCGCTGAACGGCGTTCATTACTTGCCCTTCCATGGGAAACTCTACGAACGCAGCATTCGGAACTGTGTCATCGTCTTCTGCTCCCAGCTCTTGTTCCTTGGCTAGGTCGTACATGTCTTCTTTGGATTGTTTCTTGTGTACATTCCTTGGTGCGTCATGCAGTCGGGACTGGTAGAGCTCGTCCCCCACTTCTGTCAAGTCTGGGGGCTTATTGTGATGACCCGACCCTGCCTTGTTGGACCGATGGTTGTTGATGTTGTTTCTGTGGTGGTGGTGGTGGTGGTGACGCCGGTGGGGTTGCTGCGCAGCAAAGCCTGCTACGGGCCCAGGCTGGCGAGAGGGACCGATTCGAGCGGTCACGCCAATGTTGCGATGAGGCGGTACTGGTGGCTTGTACTCTGCGCTCTCCGTGTCGTTGCCAGGCTGCTTCTCGGGTACTAGTCCATGAGGGGGCAGGGGCGGAGGAGGGGGAGTGCTGAAACACATGTGAGTACTTGATAAAATCTGGGAGTAATTGAAAAGAAAGAAAAACCTCCAATATTAAACCATGCAAAATTACTATTTAACTGTCTCTCAATCTGATCAATCTGATATGAGATAATAAGTTATGGTTTCATTAGGTGGATTGCCAGTAGTATGGTGTTCAAGAGAATACAAAATGTTTGCTTCAATTGAAACATATAGGTACTGATAATAATATTTATATATTTTTCCATGCAGGCTATAATTCTAAGAAAACTACGTAACTTTACTTTAGTTTGTTACTGGTTGTTTCACCCTACCAAGCGGACAGAATTCAATATTGTTTGCAGGAAGAGAAACACTCGTATAATAACAGAATCAGATTGTCTAATGATCGGTTGGCTGGTATCTAGCTTCATTACACTATCTTTTACTGGTTTGGAAAGTTATTTTTCATGTTTGGCATGATGCCCTATTTCATCATAACAAAATTTTATTAAAAATTTATTTATGAGTACGGTATAGTATATACGTATATTAATAATATAGCCCTACCTCAAGGAACATTCATCTACCTATATTTTCCTTTCCTTGTCTATGTTACCTGTGGTTACTTAAACTTAAACATCATTACTTGGCATTTGAGACCATCAATGTATCAATTAATCCACAATGAGTCAAGAGGTACGTGAAAATAACGTGTATAGATGCTACAAACTAGAAAGCGCTCTGTTTTCACTTAAAACCAAGGTTGAACAGTCCTATTTTATTTAATTTAACATAGAAGGTATCTATAATTTGTATGAATATACAAACTTTAATTCAGTTGATTAATTCAAACTTGACGACATAATTTCAAAACAAAAATATGAGTAAACCTTAGTCACAAGTTTTTGTAGGTGGCCAAAAAATAAATGCTGCAAATTGCTAAAAAATTACGCTTGAAAATGCTATGTAGGGCTTACACAGGGCTACCTCTAAAATAACCTAGACGTACAACCTGCATTACACATTCATTCATTGAATACATGTTTATACCGTAAATGTAATTTTCTTTTTGTTAATCGCCTAATAATCCACACATTGTACACAATATGATGGATCAGTTAAATGGTGAATCTAAGATAGCACAAGACACAGGAACAACCAATTACAAGAGTAATTAATTACTGCTATTTGTATTTAAGAGGTTGGGAAAAATAGAGCTACCTATGTAAAAAGTGGAAAAGAGCATTGTAGGAATGCTGTACTATTCTATGTTATATTATGTATAGCTACTATGCTGTATTATGTGTTCTATGCAGCTATATATGCTATATTATGTAGACATCAACCTCACTACTAGAAAATCAACATTAAGGTGATGAATGTCCCATTCAGTTTCTTTTACAAAAACACTCATCAAACTCTACAATGCTTGTGCTTTGTGTTTCTATACAATTACTAAAGGATGTACTTACTAATTACAGTGCAGCAGTTTTTGGAAAGTAATAAAATTATATTTGTAAATTGTGTATGTAAGATCTCTTTCAACATGCACAACAGTACAATGCATTGCATAGTGCCTAGGATTTTTCCTACTGTTGTAGGCTAGTACTTACATCTGCCACATTTTGTGGTTGCCATTACCATTTCCGTGCTGTTTGTTAAGGGCGTACTGTGGTGACTTCTGGTGATGGGACTGCTTGTTGTGGTGTCGGCTCTTTTCCTTCTTGCAGTAGGTAGCCGTGTCGATGGCGGGGGGCTTTGACGGGAGATCAATGTGGTTGGGATTGTCGAAACATGTCTCTAAGCTTTGGTTTTGGTCGTCCAAGTTGTCGTAATTCATTGGATTTGAGGTGATGTGGATGTGTTCATCATTGTTGATGTTGTTATTGTTAATGATAGGCGGTGATCGCCCGCTGGAGAGGATGTTTCCTCCCATGACAGCATGGCCAGATGCTCGCTCCAAAGTGGCTCGACCTAGCCAGACCCAGTCGTGTGCGTTAGTGGTAGACTCGCGGGGTGATTTCCTTCCCAAAGGACCACCACCCAGGTTCAGGCCACCACTCGTCACTTTGCTCATCGCTGCTCCGAGCCCTTGCAAACCCCCATTGGAGCTTACCCCCGAACCCATTGGAGACTCCGCTGTCTGAGGCTTGAACTTAGATGCGTAGACTACACACGACACTACGAACACCACGATCGCAAAGCAGAACGCTGCAAGGAGTACGTACATCCCGATCTCTAGAGGTGTCATGTGCATGTTGTTGTAATGCCGGATTCCCACGCCGGATGTAATACCATTTGAATGGTGTTGTCTCGCCTGCACCGTGGGCTCGTGATTGTTCTCGTCCTTGAGTGGGATTCCTATCAAGATATCGTGCAGATCCGCGGCCATCTCCCGGTTGTTCTTACGATCGCGTCCGTGACTTCCCCCGACGTTCCCGCCGTCGTTCTGTACAAAGTCCGGCCTCTGCGGCACCTCACTTGCAGTGAAGTCGACCTCGACGTGCGCTGCGGTGGTCGCTAGGGGTCCCCCACTTACTCCCTTGGTCCCTCGACGCGTGGCCACGTGACACTCCTCGGGGAGTAGCACCGACACTCGTAGCAAGTCCCCGTGACCTTCTCCCACTGCGATCACGCGTGGGTGGTGCGATGCCACCATAGGTGCAAAGGCAACTATGTCCGGGTCCAGACTGTTGACCAGCAGGTAATAGTCCAACACTTCCACGTCACGCAAGGGGGTTCGAGAGCCGTCTGAGAACTCAATGTCAATGTCTAGTAATCCCTCCTGAAAAAACAAATCAATGCATTACAACCTGTTATGCTCATTGAACAAAGTTCATTGCAGATGGGGGTGTAGTTTATATTTACACCATTTTAATATTTTCAATTACAGCATTGTGTATGACTGGATGAAATTCAATATCACAATCAAATTAGCTCGAGAACACTAAGATTCTAGCCGAAAATGTTGGATCACACTTTTGAAACTAGTACGTCCATTGATATCTCCATTGATTTGAAACTTGATGGTGCATACTTGGAAAGTGATGCCTATCCTTGTGCTTGTATACATGATTTGTTTTGAAAATTTTGATCCTGATTGGACGCTTGAAATTTTAAAATATCGATTAACAATGGATTTTTTAAAAGGACTTTGAGGACTCCCAGGAAAAATGTAGAATAAGAATTTAGGTAATTTTGAATGTTAACTTCCATTAATACTATAGTGCAAATAGTACTTTTCCAAAAAATTTATTAAATATGACCTTCAGTGCACTCATAATATTATGTATTCGGTATTATGTATTCCAGGATTACAGTAATGAAAACAACACTGTATATCTTCAATGCTTCCATCTTAAACCATTCCATAACTTCATTTTTTTTGTCAAATTTTGTTGTAGTTTCATCTTCTTAACACATTTCCAAACATTCCAATTTCACAAGATATGAATGTGTAAAGTCTCCAAAGCGGTTACACATTTCAAAGTGTATTTATAAATTGAAACAATAAGTAATATATCCCACCTGGTATTGAGCCGTTAGTTTCCTGGTCACCAGTGTCTCTGCAACGTAACCATTTTCCACCGAGCTGTCTGGGACGATCGACAGTTGAAGTCCCGAAACCACTCGTACATGGAGGCGATTGATGCTCACTTTGTCGTTCCCAACTCGGATTTCCTTCACGCCAATCACTCTGCCGGTTATTGGGGACATGACCTGTTAAGCAAGCAGTTTTTTTTTTTTTTAGAAACTTGCAGAATGAGTTTTATTTTGTTAATACTAGCTTTGACTCCACTAAACTGGGGGGCAAGCTGTGATGATGCCAATCGAATTGAGAATATAAGCAACAAATTGATGACTGCAAGAAATGCACTTATAATTTTGCCCTTCATTCCCAATAGTTTTACTTCAAATATTTGGATGAGCGAGCGAAGCGAAGATTCCATTCTACTACACCGGAGAAAAAAATCCAGAGTTTTTTTCCCCCCTTTTTTCTTTGTATTTTTGTGTGTGTTAACACGATTCCGGCTAAACCGACACACCAATTGCGATGAAATTTTCTGGAGGCCTTCGAAATCTCTGAACTTAGAACTGCACGGTTCGAAAAATCGACCGAAAAATTATTTCTCATGAAAATCGCAATTTTACATTTTTTTTTTTTAAGTCTTCGACCTACATGCTTTATCCGATTGTAATGATTTTTTCACAGAACCTTAATTTTATGAATTAATATATTCGTGTGAAATTTGAGCGCAATCGAAAAATTATTTCTTATGAAAATCGCAATTCCAAAAAAAGATTCCATTTCACTACACTGGAGAAAAAAATCCAAAATGTTTTTTTTTTCTGTATTATTGTGTGTTTGTCAGCACGATTCCGGCTAAACCGATACTCCAATTGCAATGAAATTTTCGGGAGACCTTCGAAATATCTGAACTTAGAACTGCCACGTTTTTGAGCGCAATCGAAAAATTATTTCTCATGAAAATCACAATTTTACGATTTTTTATTTTATTTTTAAAAAATTTCTTCGACTTATAACACCTACATGCTTTATCCGATTTTAATGAGTTTTTCACAGAACCATAATTTTATGAATTAAGATATTCGTGTGAAATTTGAGCGCAATCGAAAAAATATTTCTCATGAAAATCGGAATTTTACGGTTTTTTTTTCTTTTTTAAAACAATTCTTTGACTTATAACACCTACATGCTTTAACCGATTGTAATAATTTTTTCACAGAACCTTAATTTTATGAATTAATATATTCGTGTGAAATTTGAGCGTAATCGAATAATTATTTCTTATGAAAATCGCAATTTTACGATTTTTTTCTTTTTTTAAATTACGATTAATTAAAAAATTAAAAATTAAATTTTATTTTTTATTTAATTTAAAATTAAAAAAATCTTCAGCTTAGTAATGATTTTTTCACAGAACAACAGAAAATCCGCATAACACATGGCAGCTCAATGCACCAATTACGCTCATCCAACAACGCGGCGGGACTTAAGCGTTTTCCTAGTTTTTAAAACATTCTTCGACTTATAACACCTACATGCTTTATCCGATTGTAATGATTTATTCACAGAACCTTAATTTTATGAATTAATATATTCGTGTGAAATTTGAGCGCAATCAAACAATTATTTCTCTTAAAAATTGCAATTTTACAATTTTGCTATGATGCTGCGATAATGCTAAGGCTTTTACAATTTTCATTTTTTTTTTTAAAGTGAAAGGTGTTTTAGATTACTAGTCCCCCCGCGTTGTTGGATGAGCGTAATTGGTGCATTGAGCTGCCATGTGTTATGCGGATTTTCTGTTGTTCTGTGAAAAAATCATTATTAAGTTGAAGATTTTTTTAAAATTAAATTAAATTAAATAAAAAATTTACTTAAATTTTAAATTTTTTTAATCTTAAATTTAAAAAAGGAAAAAATCGTAGTATTGAAATTTTCATAAGAAATAATTATTCGATTGCGCACAAATTTTACACGAATATATTAATTCATAAAATTAAGGTTCTGTGAAAAAATAATTACAATCTGATAAAGCATGTAGGTGTTACAAGCCGAAGAAATTTTAAAAATCGAAAAAAGTCGTAAAATTGCAATTTTCGTAAAAAATAGTTTTTTGATAACGCTAAAATTTCACATGAATATATCAATTCATGAAATTAAGCTTCTGTGAAAAAATCATTACAATCGGACAAAGCATGTAGGTGTTGTAAGTCGAAGAAATTTAAAAAAAAAAAAAAAAATCGTAAAATTGCGATTTTCATGAGAAATAATTTTCCGATTGTGCTCAAAAACGTGGCAGTTCTAAGTTCAGAGATTTCGAAGACCTCCATAAAATTTCATCGCAATCGGAGTATCGGTTTAGCCGGAATCGTGTTAACAACACAGACAAAAATACAAAAAAAAAAATAAAAAAAACATTCCGGATTTTTTTCTCCAGTGTAGTGAAATGGAATCTTTGCTTCGCTCGCTACGCTCATCCAAAATAACAATACATCTAAACATTTACCAGACGGATTTTATAATTT
Source organism: Sweltsa coloradensis (assembly GCA_024449915.1). Lineage (NCBI taxonomy): Eukaryota > Metazoa > Arthropoda > Insecta > Plecoptera > Chloroperlidae > Sweltsa > Sweltsa coloradensis. The sequence continues at coordinate 219,158 of JAMZAV010001122.1, forward strand.
TTGTTTTGTTTGATAAATATAATTTTTTCCTTTGCATTGTTGGAAAATGTATGTTTTTTGTAACAAATCTATATTTCCGATATTTTAATTAAAAAACTGTAAATCTCATCAAAAAAGTGTCTGGTGAATTTGTCAGAGTAAGACTTGTGAGCACATTAAAAAAGAAATTATCCTTTTATCTTAAAAACTGTAGAAGAAGTAGGATAAATGTTAGCAAATGTGCTAGAATAAAAGTTTTGGGACAATAGCATTTAATGTTTATTTGTGTTGTTTTTTTGGTAAATTTGAGTGTAACATAGCCTAAAGGTTCAGTTTATTTATTTTACATGAATTCACTGGGCCTTTATAACCTGTTAATCTAGGCTTCTTTAAAATTAACTAAAATTGTTATGAATAACACTCAATACAGCCCTAGATAAGGCCTAATATCAATACCGGTAAGCCATTTTCCCATGCAAAATGGCATGCAGTGCTCAAGAAAAAAACTCATTTAATGCTTTTAGCATTATATCAGCATAAAATAAATTTATGTAGTCAATAAATAAAAAAGTAAACTTAAAAAACAATTGAAACAATAATAATGCAAAATTGCTGGTTTTTCATACATTTTCAGTGAAACAACCCCTTAAACAATTACGCTCATCCAACAACGCGCCTGAAAAAGCGTTTGCGAAGCTTCCTAGTTATTTTCATAGGTACATGCATGCATACATACATTCATAGTTCGTCTATTTTGGCTATAGCGATTTCGGAAGAGCTATTCACTGCTATTGACGCATTGTTATAACACCCCGAACAAGTGTTTAGACTTGACAAGATGTCACCTAGTTTTATGGTAGCGCTGATCCCAGCAGGCTGATGGATTTCTACCTGTCATACAACCTTTTCCAATCTATTGTGATCAAAATAATTTATTCATCAGACATTTTTTTGTAGAATCACAATTAATTAATAACGTGGTTCAAATATGTAGCCTGAGTTATGAAATGCGTTTTTTTGCGGATTGTCTACGATCAAAACTGACCGATTTATAGACAATTGTTGTTATTATGAAGCCATATCAAATATCTACATTCAATAAAACAATTAACCGTATCTCGGTCAGTTCTGATCGTAGACACTCGGCAAAAATACGCATTTCATAATTTGAGCTACATAATTTGAGCCACGTTATTAACCAATTGTAGTGTAAAAAAAAATGTACCATGAATAAATTATTTTGATGACAATAGCTTGGAAATAAGTTTATAACTGGTATAAAATCCCAAGTTCGCTCCCTTCTTATGCTCTTATGCGGTCAATGCCTGTCTCATACCCCTTTAATGGGCAAAATCGACCTTTTCTGGATTCCCGCTGTTTCCTATCAGTATCAAAGTGTTAAGCTCCATTGCCATGGTGTCCTTGACCATCCGTGCCTCTTCCGAAATCGCTATAGCCAAAATAGATGAACTATACATACATACGTACATACATACGTACACACATACGTACACACATAGGTACACACATACGTACACACATACGTACACACATACGTACACACTTACGTACACACATAGGTACATACATACGTACACACATACGTACACACATGCGTCATACGTACATACATACACAAATAATTACTTCTCTTTTGTTCAACCTCTCTCAAGTATTTTCCTTGCTTGCTATGTAATTTGAGTTGCCCTTGATTGATCTTAGTTGTCTATGACTGAATCTAACCAGCATCGATCTTTCCCACTTAGTGTGGAACGTTATCTCTGAGGGCATTGGCATGTCTACATACTTTGAACCTTATTTTGCTCTAAATATTTAATATATTTCTCATATTATTTTCTTGAAAGCTCTCTTTCTACCCGCTTTATACTTCCCCTGCCGCTTCTACAATATTAACTAATTGTTTCTGCTACTCCATCCTGGACTTGGAAGCCTGTATTCGTAGTCGTCACCAGACTCCTTACTTTTGAACTAGAATTCTTGCTAGTTTAGTTACTGTACCTGTACTTCTGTCCTGCCCATGCTCCTGCCCTGCAGGATTCGACCGTGAAGGCTCGCGATACGAGGATCAGCCACCCTCAGCAAACTCAACACGAGATCGGTGACTCGCAGCCATGTCCGACGGCTGACGAAGTAGCTCACGCGGCCCGAGTCGTGGTCGGTAGCAACAAATCGTGCATATGCCTGAAAATGAAAGTTTCAAAATAAATACCTTCTACAATGAAACAATACCTTGAATTATAAGATATTAATTGGTTTTTCGATACTCTATATCAGAAGCTGCCTTAACCCATTGGCGCTGACTTACGGAACCGTTCCGTATTCCACGAGTATGGCCCAAAAATTTACATACGGAACAGTTCCGTGTCCGTTCAGTTCGTCTTTCAATTCGCGCCAAACTGGCGTAGTTCAGTAAATCTCACACAGATAGCAGCACTATATGGAGGCTGACTCTTTTACCGACGTGGTCGACTTTTTCCCCCGATAAATTCTCGAACACGGCCATTTCACAGACGACTACAAATAATATGAAGGCCTACAAATTATCAAGGCGGTGCGCCGTAACAGAAATAGGCTTCTCAGCTGTTGTTTACTTCGTAAAACTGACGTAAAGCTCCTGAATGTTACGAGATGGCGAATCTGAAGGCGATTGTGCTGAATTTCCAATGAGCGTGATATATTGTGAGATTCAGGAAGTGTTGTTGATTAGCTTGCAAATGATGCAAGCGATAATAATGATGTGGATGAAGACTAGAGTACTTCTAGCCAAGATAAAATAAGACGATGCCACAAGTAGGGCTAGGCCTAGGGCTGGCGGGAATATAACCTAGAAAAGCAAAGCATATGAACTAAAAACAATAGGCCTAGGCCTTCAATTTTGTGCATTCATGCGATTTCGGCCCGTAGGCAGGGTGCGGCCGGGTGCCATCCCCCGTAATACGGATTAACTGGATCCGTACGGGCAAAATAAGCAAAATCAACTGGTGGCTCAATGGGTTAAAGGGGCATTTAACCGCTAAACTAAAAAAAAAAAATTTAATTCAGGCTAACTGGTAATGAATTTAGCAATTAACAGAAAAATTATTGGAGCCACCATGACCTCCCAAAAAATTGTCAAACATGACATTTTTCGAGCTAGGTCCCATCGGCGAAAATCTCCCATAAGAAATAACATGGGGACGATCTTTATGCCCCGTGACCTTGGAGGAATTTGATCCAAAAAAATATTGGCCATTATTGACGTACTCTACAGCCTTTTCTGTAAATTCTCTATATTTTGTTTTGTAATTTGAGCAAGGAGTTCGGTCAAAATATGCCGATAACCAAGATGGGGTGTGATTTTGGAATGCATATTTTTGCGTGTTTGAGGGTATATTTGGGCACAGTTTTAAGACACGATGTAAAAAATTGGCATTTTAGATTGGTACTATGCTCTAGTACCACCAAAAAAGAAGCAGGTTAAAGCCGACTTTAGAAATTTCCCAAAACACCAATTTTTGCAAATTTCTGGATCAAAAAAATTTAAAAAAATTGTGTTAAATCACAGTTACAAGATATATTTTTTTAAACTGTCATTTTAGTGTAGTATTGTGCTATAGGTCACGTGGAAAAAAAAAATTTTTTTGGTTTTTAGCCCTTTTAAGATTCCAATTAACTTTGAGACGAGAGATTTTCTTGATATATAAAAATTTGCATTGTTTATGTTATATTTATATACAATGGAAACTTGACGCAACATCATTACATTTTCCATTTACCTGACTTCAGTTATCACCAGTTTGGCAAGAAAATAAGACAATTAGAAATTAAAACCATCCCTTGTTGATCTTATGAAAGCTCATTTCTTGATGATGTTAACTCTTATGGTGTTGGACAGATGCTTTTCAGCTCAAATAACTGCAAGTTACTGAAATGAAATACCTGTATCCGTATTATGTTGCCCTTACCTCTACTGGGCTCTGCTGGAAACGCAGTCTGCATGATGAATGTTTATCTTGTTCGATTCTATTGAGGGCGTCATCTGTCACCACACCTCCATTCACCCACCCTCGACTGGAGCCCTCTCGAGCGTTCGATGATTCGGTCGATCGTCTTATCTTGGCACCACTAAACACAGTCAAGTTATTAAACAAACTTTTATCTAATGTTATTTGATTTAATTTGATTTATTTTTTTGTAATATGATGAATTTGGATATTTATGTAAATGTTAGTGTCACAATTTAATGTAATAGTAGACCAGGTAAATTGAGTCGTCAATAGCTGAATTATACAACATTTACATTGTGAATACATAAGCAACATTTAAAATCACAATAATGGTAAACCTAAGTTTTAACCAGGTAATTGCTAGAAACTTTTCCTTTATGAATCAAATTCATATGCGTGACAGTGACAGGAAAGCATTACAATGTACATTATAAGTGTAGACAATGTCAATGAATGGAAATAATCCTATATTATAGCATCAAGATGTGTGTTCCAAGATGGTAATCTTATAGACAAGAGGTGAACATTGTGTTTCTCATCTTTATAAGTTTTAACGTAACCCTTTTTCAGTCTCTGTGGCTTCAATTGTGCACATCAACTTTGTAATATGTAACAATATGGTTTTTCAATTATACCCCGATTTTTTTGGGGGGTTAATAGAAAAATTATATTTTTCCCCCAGGCCAATTTTACAAATTGTACCATTTTTTATAGAAGATTGGAAATACACATCTGCAAAAAACAGCTAAAAACGAGAAAATTTTGGTTTGTCCCGGAAATGTAATATATCTCTAGTATTACAGGTATTTGAGGTACACAAAATCCAAAATATGCAAAACATTTAGAAATATTTCTTTATTTAGGAATGCACTTATAATTTAAATTTTAACTTAAAATGTAGCTTTTATTCAAAATCCAAAAATTCCAAAAATGCCTTAAAATCACGATTTTGTTTAAATAACAATTTTGTAATACTAAAAATCTCAGAAAAAATGCCTAACTGAAATTATTAGCTTAAAATTACCTAACTAGCACGGAAAAAATAAAATACTGAAAGTTTTTTTGTGATGAGTAGTGCTAAGTAATTTGTGAGGATGAACAGCAATGTAAACACCTATATGCTTTATGCGGGATTCGAACCTACGTTCTTATGAGCCGCGTCCTTCGGAGCTGCGCCCCAACCGTATGAGCTTGTAGGCCTACCTGGTATGTTCGTCTGGCACTTTCCACCCCTTGACTTGACTTAGTCGGAAGTCAGCCACGTTGACCTCCAGAGGGAACTCTGGCATCCACACCGTGAACTTGGCTATCCCGGTGTAGGTCCCGTACTTGACCAGCACCGAGGCGTTGGACGAGCCCCGTATTTCAGACCCGTCAACGTAGACGGAACTGCAGGATGAGGACACCTGCGCAGGGGAACACACCAGTCAGGTCATTTCACTTCCTTATATAGTGGTTCCAACAAAAGAATGCAGATGGTTCGAAATGTTGTGTTGTTGTGTGTGTGTGTGTTGCTTTCGTTGGAGCTAGTATACCACGCAAGTTTTGTAATTTAATAGTAAATCAAAAGTGCTTTATTAATTATTTTTCAAACATTAACTGAGACAGGTTATAGAAATCATTTTACTCTGTATAAACACGAAATCACGAATAGAGGCAAACAATAGCAATTTACTTAAAAATGTTTAGACGTTATAGTAGGGAGTTAGAGTAAGCTTCACTTTTCTGGTCGTCCGTCCGTGCGTGCGTGCGTGTCACGTCTCACGATAAAAACCGAACACGACATTCCCCTTCAACAAGGATGCTACGGAATGTTCTTGGTGGGTTCATGACCCGGCACCTCCACCAAAGCGATTAGTGCACGGCGAATTATTTTAGTTTCGTATTCTTGTTTTACGATTTGTTGATTACCTTCTCTCCCTCTTTTTGGTACTCCCGTATTCGTGCTTGTTATCAAAACATGTATAAGTACCACAAGTTTTAGACATGTTTTAGTTTTATACAAAATTTAAGCCAATTTCAATCTGGACTTTAAATTCCGTTATTTGCCGCATATTATTTTCTGGATCTAATGCACAGTAACAACTAGAATTTAGCACATCTTAAGATTATGTTAATTTGGTGGAGATGGCGTTCTGCGTCTCTTAGAAAAATATGGTTCACATAATATGAAGTTTAGCATCGTTGCTATTTCTGTGTAATTGAAAGTTTGTTTATTACAAATTATGTACATGAGGCGCCCGATGTTAGCACCATTGTTCAAGTAAAACCACCAAAAGTTATGGTTAAAAATAAAATATTTTTATCAAATTCTTGTTGGCCATAAAAACTGCAATTTTTAAAATTTTAATTATGTAATTTACATTTTCTATCGATGACAATGTGTGATTTTTTGTTGTGTTCGAAAATTAAATTGCATAGCTTCTTGGGCAGTAAAAGATTATTTTTTTTTATTATTATTATGCTAATGAAATAAAAAAAATGCACGATTGCTAACCTTTATTTATTGTGTTTTATTTTCGTTCACAACTGCACTCAAACAAAAGCGACGAACAAGTGGAACATTAGCTCAATACTGGTTTTCATTCTCTGTTTGTGAAGTGTGAACGTGTTATTGACATCTCGCGTGCCTCATGCACCTAACTACAATAATTCAATCTGCAAAGGAAAGGGAATTACTTTTCTATTTACGCTGCAGGATTCGTTGCTTCCTACTCGTAACTAATATCATGTCCACCTTGTTTACTTTTTACATTTCCCACATTCTATTTTTATACAATTAAGATTTACTTTAAAGATACTCGTGGACGTGTCCATCATGTAGATGAAGTGAATACTGAATTCATTACATGAATACAAATAATAGCTTCTTTTAGGAGGATGAGTGTAATCAAAATAAACAACTTGACATGGCACAATGCAGGCACAATGCATGAATGATGGCTGAACTGATGAAGAGTCAATTCTCATGCTAAACACAAAATTAGACTTCCAGCTCGAGACTTGGATGTATACCCATTCAAAAATAAAACGCGATTTATAAACACATTTGTGAGTGACGATTCTAAGCAACAATCTTGCTGCTAAGTGTAAACTCCACTTTCCATTATGTAAACGAGATATAAACGAGAAGACACAAATTACGAGGTATAATTAACAGATCTTTACATTTCAAACATTACTACGATGATTTCCGTTGTAGTTACAAGGGTGAGGTCAGATGTGTTCCCCAACCCCCTGACCGCTATGCGTGCCACCCTACGACATGCCATGGGTGCGTGGCCTAGTTCGTGACGAGTCGATGGAGGCCTAATATAGCCTATTCTCACACTTGTGCGTAAGTTACCTTGAAATGTCGTGTGGATGGATTTTACAATTAGCCTGGGGATTGGATTGGCGTGAAGGAGGGGCCAGGTTTGTCAAGTTAAGCCACTTTGATTACTTCATTAATTGTTCAGATAGGGTAGGTAGGTAGGTTCTAACTCTAAGAGCAAGACAGTCACGAACGAACCTCACAGCCATGCATTATAGAGATGAAGTTATAGCAAGAGATTTAGCGGGGTATAAGGTTGCCATGGTTACTATAACGTCGCATGCCATTTCACCCTCCATTCCGTTGCGACCCTTCCTGCCATTGGATTGTTCGGTCGTATCTTAGCCTGTACGATGTCTAGAGTTTCCGTGTCTGTCTGTCTGTCTGTCTGTCTTGCACGCTCCATCTCCGTCCTCCAAGTGCAGATTTGTAGCCGAGCTGTGTTCTATTCCTCACTGTCGTGATTCAATTATCCAGTCAGCCTTCTACTTATAACCGAAGACATAGCTACTCGGCTCTGAGTATAACTTCTTACCGCCGGATGTCAATCTCTTCCGGTAACCTCTATACTTCTTGGTCTTGTCAGCCACATCGACAGACCCCCTACCCTCCCCCCTAGTTGAGTTATCCCCCACCCCCTACTCTGCTAATGAGGCACGAATCCGACTTCCCTCTCTACTAAACTAAACCACTGCTCCATGGGATTTAGTAAAGTATCTCTAGGGATAGGAAATTAAGACTTCGGTTTACCCTGATGTCTTGTAAGGGTGTATAACTTTATATTCGTTAGTTGATGGTAAACGGTTTACTTTGGCCATTAGAGGGGTGTTGCGTTGTGTTTTACTTACTTTGAGTACGCTCTCGTCCTCTGAATGGCAAGACGACTGCAGGGTTACGTCAGCGACTTTCCCCGCCTGGCTGACGATGAACACTTTCATAGCCTGCGAGACTTGGCGGCCAGTCAGCACTGCCGTGTTCATAACCTCCCAGTTCTGAAATAAATCAAACAGTTGGGTTTAATTAGTGTTATTAAAGACAACGAGCAATAATAATTACGAGCACGTCTAGCAAGGGGCCATTAGACCGAGCGCGTAACGGCCGCATCGTAGTGATAATTGCCAACAACTTTGTACACGGGCCGCATACTGGATACGCATTTTTGGTTGACCTGCTGCTTTGTGGGGATGCAGAATGAGTTACTTCAGTATACAGTAAATACAATGCACGGTTAATAAAATATTTTGAATAGCCAGGTTGACGTAGTAACAGAACGGTTGGAATTTAAATCTCTGTTTAAATACAGCTAGCCTCATCAAGGCTCATCCACTATCCGAGGTCTGAAATTTTCTTTCGGGCTACCGTATCCAATCCACTGCCTCCTGCGAGACCTCGCCGGACTCCACAGCACAACGCACTGCCGGTACGGCGGTAGGATTTGAGTTTTACAAAATAAATCAGTACATACTAATGTTTGCAATCAGGCTTTGTATAGGCCAATTCTTATAGTTTATGTTCAGGTCAATCTTCTCCATAGTCCGTTGACTAACAAGTCCACATTTTCCCTAACTACCCGTTTATATTTCTCGACAACGATTTGTTTCCTGTGTTAATTGACGGATCTTCGACGCCCGCCTTAGCAACGTCTGTCTTGTAATTAGTTATCTACGCCTGCTACATAACTCCCTCCAAGTCAAACCAATTTGCAATCATCACTCTTCTCTATTGCAAGGATGGAGATGTAGACACAGAGGACTGCACCGGTGTGTGCATGGACGTGTACAGGGGACTAAGTAGGGACAACTAATCTCCAAATCCGATACCTCGGGGCAGGCTATGTAAGGCCTAAAACAATGCTGACAAGAATATTGATCAGGGCAGGGGCGTTAGTTAGTGCAGTGAAGTATTAAGGCAAAGAAAGAATTACTGTGAATGGGACTAACTAACTCTGTGGACGTGGCCGTGGCCGCCCATATAAAAATGTTTGAAATTGTTGTGCACACAACCAGGTAGATGTGAGATGTGACAATTCCAATGAGACAGGAAGATAAGATCAAATTACGATGATGTAGGTAGACGGTTAGGGGCACAGATATTAACGTGGTCATGCTCTACTGCCCAATATAGTCACCTACAATCGAATTTGTACATTGTTGCTCTTATACCCATGTGATATTCCTCTGCAGATCAGTGATCATACAAGGCGAGAAAAGAAGCAAAGCTATTACAATAAACCAAACCAACTAGGCCCTATAGAGAAAGTCTGCAGACAACTGTTCGATTTAAGAATTTCATGACGGGGTTTTGCCTCCTGTAAAAAATGATGCAATACATTTTATTACAAAAATTCACCCAAATCGATGCATCAACTATAATAATTCATTACGCCAAGAAATACTCGTTTCAAAGAAGCAGCCACGCACATTGCTAATAAATGCCTCAAAGGTATTACAATAGAAACCAACGCCGTGAATGAATTAAAAATCGTAGTGGTACAGTAGTATGGTAGCTAGTGAGAGTGCTATATTGGAGTTGGTTAGACGGTGGTAGTGGTGGTGATGGGGGGTAAATAAGTCAACCAGATATTTCCAAAGCTTTGGTACGATGGTTGGTTCGTTCGTTCGTTATTTTTTAGTTATATTTAGTATGGAACTTTCCAAGGTAATTTCTCTTCGCTAACTATAATGCCAATGATCATCACGACCATGCATTGATTTAACTTTATAACCCCGAACAGTAAAAAAACATTCGTGTTGGCATTTGAGAGTTTTTCGTAGGAAAGTAATTTCAACTCGCCATGAACGGGTGGGTCTCTAATACGTCTATACTGTACACTCTAGATCTTGGCTCGAGTTCGTGTTAAGGGGTGTGGTGGTTTGAAGGGTAGCCCCACTTGATTGACTCGAATCACACATCACTCCAGCATGCGAGTGAGGTGAGTGAGTGAGCGATGGCTGCCTGCTTGGCTCAACGACTTTCCTAACAGCCCAACACCGAAATCGATTCACGTAGAAAACTTTGGACTGGCACAATGCGAGTTAGTCTTATCTTAACGTTCCAATAAATCTAGTCGAGCAGAAAGCCGCTTTTCAGGTGCAAGAGATCTATTCCCTTTGTGTTCTGTAGCCGAGTCCTCGTGGAATTCCGTTACAAGAACCAACTTAGTTAATGGTTGAATTCATTAAACATTTTCAGGTTAAGGGGAAGGGTGTTTCAATTCGGTAATAAAAGTAACAACACATAGGATTCCTTTCACAGCTACATGGCGCCGGTCAAGAATTATAGCATCGTTCCAGTTCCTCACCTTACTAATCATTCGGGTTCAACATGTATTGAATAATAAATTGAAGTCGTACGGTTACAGCTTGGCATACGCCGTACGTAATAATAACCAGAGCCATACATGCTTTTGATATTGTTTTCTAATACTATAAGTAGGCCCTAACACCGTTCTCTTCTTGACATTTTGAGGATAATGTAAGGAAAACAGATTATGATTAATGTTGGCACTCCAGGAACTGTACGTTTTAATATACACTTATGTGAGCGCTTATTAAGTCATTGGCCTTACAAAAGAGCTAAACAAAACGAGTTTTAAAAAAACGTTAAGAAAATAATAAATTGCTAATAAAATTAGATCCTCCTACTTAAGCGAAGTTAGCTCATGATGTTATTTTTCTCGGGAGATGTGATGTGATATCCTAAGTAGGGCTCAAAGAATGTTCTCGTTAATTAGCAGTCAACTATGTATGATAAACGTCGACATCCAGGTGATTAAATAATACAACACTGGTAACATCAAAATAATGTCAACGTGATTTAGTATTTGATAATTAAATTGAATTGAAAGTTAGCTATAATTGAGTATCTAAAATCTATTTATTGTGTTCTTATGTAGTTGTTATATTGTAAATATGAAACTAGTAGAACATGTAGAGTGATTATTAAAATGAAATTATTGGACATACACTGTTCTTGTAAGAAATACTTTTTTTAATAGTGATATTTCGACACTAGTCGAGTGTGATGTGTCGCGAGTGTGTCGAGTGTCGAAAAATCACTATTAAAAAAAGTATTTCTTACAAGAACGGTGTATGTCCAATAATTCCATTTTAATAGTTGTTATATATTCTGAAATTAGCTTAACTCTTTGATAAGAACCTTTCAATACTTAAATTTGATTAGCTGAATCCACTTCTGTGCTAAAACTCACTAGTGTATCTTTTTCATCCACCAGTCGTAACAGTTTTAACTTTCATCGATATAACTACCCAAGCTCCCTACACGGAATGCCTTCAACAAATGATACAGCAAAATTTATTTTGAACGATATTTCCTATTTTTCTTCTCAGCTGGTTTACTTTATGACGTAATTTCACAACAGATGACACATCTAATAAACTTCACTGTCTTATTATAAATTTCAAATTTCACCTATTTTTGTTTCTCCACAGCTGCTGAGGATTAAGTTTTTCGTATCGCATTTTTGTCGCCTCCCACGTTTTTCGCGATAAACCATGACCCACATTTGCATCGTTTATGCATATTGCATAAAGTAAAGTGAGTGCAGTTCATACTTACACGAATACCATAATATTATAAAAAAGGTATTTTATAAACCCTTCATCGTACCGGTTTCCTGTATGCAAATACATTTTCAGATCATTATGGCAATGAACAGAATACTATACTAACGTTATGGATGCTCTTCTATTTTGTTCACCACATGAAATATGGAACGATAAGTAGACGTGTAGTATCTACCTTTAGCCTTAAAGCCCTATACTCATGCACGTAAGCTCATGACACAAAGTAGAACAGCAAACCGTACAGTCGGATTACTTTGTATTATAACATAGGTCGATACCTTTGCAAGAGAAGTTCATTCATTACAGGGATGGAACTAGCTTTAATAGATGCATTTCGAGTCGAAACATAATCTTCTCTACGTCAAGTTTCGTGCAATGTGCTCTCAACTGCGAATAACAGACTAGAACCAAGCGAACGAACTAACCTCAGTGGTAACATTACATTGTCACTACGTAATTCCACTAACGACTTGCACAAGATACACTACCACTTCCACACCGCACTAAACCCTCATTCCACTTACCCACATTTAAACAAAGTATGTAACCAATTATCATAATTATCTTCGTCTTCATCGTCGCCTTGGTTTGATAATAATCGTCATTATTGTTAAACCGTTTATTTTTGTATATTACCACTATACTATAGTGCCGATAAAGCTGTTAAAGCTGGAAATGGAACATGGTGAAACTTGAGTTCAAAACCTCTAACAGAATAGAACACCACCATATTGTCTCTGTGCAGAGCTATAGTATACTATGTGGGTAGCTAGTGAATTACTGAAAATAGTTTATGTGTCTTGATGTCGTTTCTCTTATTCATTCATGGTGACAATGCTTATTATCGCACTTTCGGGTTGTTACTGCATGTGTTAAAACTACCTTGTTAATTGGCTTCGAAAGCCGTGGCGCTAACAGAAACAACAGTATTTAAAAGTTGGTCAAAACAATGTATAATTTGGGAATTAGCGGTCTCTAAACGATATATAATTTCCGAAACAAAGTTTTGTTTTTGGCGAGCCATTACGAAGTTTTTTATTCGAATCTTATTGGACTGGAAACACGTCCGTGATGTGACGCAGTGAAAACTGGCAAGATTCGCATGACTAATTACGGCTTTCAGAGTTGGATTTATGATGGCGGATTCAGAGTCCGTTCGCCAAAGGGATTACATGAATAATCATTTCAATTTCATTATGAAAATACGTTAATAAGAGGGGCTACATTCCGATTGGTAGCAGTAGACCTATCTCTGCTTTAGTCCGTCAACAACTTTGTAAACAAATTGATGTACAAGTTTGCTATGTCGAATGTCGAGCTTAATAAACTTTATAAAAAGATCCTACAGAAAGCTTCATAACCCTTTCTAACCTCCTGCTGTCACCTACACTGGATTTGGATTTGCACAGGATTTTCATGTTTGCTTCCATCATAAAAATGTCAATTACTAGGGAAACGCCAAAGTCGTTGTTTGACGAGTGAGTGAGCCATGTGTTGAGTACCCGGTAACATTCCTTTTCTTCCCCCTACCTTAGGCCTCCCTAGCCTATCATATAGGCTACAGTGGAGCATTATGGCCTAAACTATGACCTAAACTTAAATACCCCATTATTTATACGAATATTATAATCAAACTTAAATGTAAATGTTCCCGCGTACTCAACACATGACTCTCTCACTCGTCTAACAACGACTTTGGCGTTTCCCTAGTCGAGTTGGCTAAAGCGCCCTTATAGCCCAAATGTGGGAGACGTGGGTTCAATGGTCGGGAAAGATTTTGTAATTTCTGGATTGTATTTATTAAAATATTTAACATGTTTTGAAATGCATATAACGCAGTGTAGTCCTACATCTGTGACAATACCATGGAAAACATAGCCAGTACGAAATACGTGAAAATATTGCAAGGTTTACTCAATCTACGAGCGGAATTTGGGGGTACCTTGACGTCCAACATTCGATTAACCTTGGACACGGCATTTCACAGCCAGCTAAATAACAAACAAAACATATTATTTCAAAATGAAAACCATTGTCGTTAAAATAATTTCCATACATTTCAACGTATTTTTTAGTTTTTTATTTCTTGCAGGTTTAAATCGTAACGGATTGTGCTCATTTTGTTAGCAGTTCTCAGTTACCTGGTCACGGATGTCTGTTTAAAATTTCAGCTCAGTCTATTTGGCCGTTCGGCCGTATGGGACCGGACAGACAGACATTTAACATTTAACAGAATTAATCACGACCAAGGCCCGATCGAGTAGCGTTGTAGACTACGTTCGCTGCGCTCACTCGTCAATTCGCTGCGCTCACTCGTCAAAAAAGAGGTAAAAACTACAACATTTTGCGAAAATATTAGCAACTCGTAATAATTCATTAAAATATCTAACTTGAATTTTATAATAACAATAACATTATACTTTCACTATTTTATATTGCATCAACACAGTGATCTAACCAATATCAATAGAAACAATTATTCTACCCAGAAAATAGAAATTAGTAGAAATAGAAATTAATCGGTTCAAGAGAAAATCTGTCAGAACGTTTTTAGAAATAAACCTTATATAATTTTAAAATAATTATCGACTATAGAGCCAAATTTGACCATACGTTTGTCGGAATAAATCCTGACATTTCATGGAATTATGTATACATATAAGTTAACACGTAAACTGTTCACGTAATGTATAGCCAGGGTGTACCGTGATTATCAATACCCGTCGTCTGTACAGTATATCTGGCACACGTAGTGAAACAGCGCCGTGAAGAATGGAGTGTACTTGTACTTGTGCCACGGGCATGTAATAGGAAATTAATTTACAACTGCGCATGTGGTGTACGTGATATACGTTTAAAGTTGTTCAAAAGTGAGAAGTGTTCTAAATTGTGCTAGTGGCACGTGACTTTGAGAATTATCATCGTCGTCAGGAACGTGTGGAGTATGTGAACGACGAGTTTTATTAGATCATTGTAATTTACAGCACGACATGCAGAGAGAGAGAGGGCATGGACCATGCATATAACATTCAATTTTATTGAAACAACTCAGTATGTGACCATCTTGAAACTTAGGACCTGTTACTGGACATAACGTCAAATAACTTGCCTCGAAGTATAACAACAAAACAGGCCAAACTTTAACGATTATTTTAATCATGCTGAAATTCTTCAATGATCTGAATGCATATAATGCTATTTAAAAAAAAATATCAATGAAAATTATTGCCGAAGCCCTAATATGTTTTTTGTTTAATTTGTTATCAAAACATACTCGAGTATGCGATCAAAGACCGGATGCATCCATCGAATGAGCGTCCCCTGTGTGCAGGTCGATTCTGTGTTAAATTTAAATTTAACGCCGCCGCGTGTTTTAACATTGTGGCGTTATTTATCACATTTAACGCGAGCCTTACAGAATTTCCCTGATGGTCTGGTAGTTGGTTATTGTCAAAGAATTAAAAGTATCATCAGTACTGATAATCAATATTTAAAAAAACTGTTACAAATATGTAAATGTATAGACGTTTCGATTGCTAGTCTAGCGTTCGAGGTGCCCATTCGGCAACAAGGATTAGTCCCAATCCCATAACATCCCAGTTACACTTGGGAGTTCTAACCTTGTGGTTTTGGACTTGGGGATGTGTATGTTTCCGAGTAACTTACTTGTCTTGTCTCCATTCAAAGTGAACATCATCATGCAATCAAATGATAAATTTTGACAGATTGAAGTTTAGGCATATTTAGTTAAACAAAGTTACTCGGTTTCACGCAAGTGTATGCCTATTGCTATAATATAAAATGAATTAATCACCGGAATTTGTTATTGCAATGTTATTCTTCTCATCAGTAGAGCCAACCAGTTTGTTTTCAGTAGAGATGAATTTAAGGTTAAGTGCCGGTCAACAAACATGGCGTGCTAGTTTGCCATCACTCAGAGTGCAAACCTAGCGATAACAGCTTGAGATAACGTCGCTTACAATCAGAAGAGGAAAGAAAACAACTTGGAAAGATTCGCGCTAAAAGTTTGTGACAAGAAACTGAAGAAAGTATATTTATATTGTCTAGAATGACGCAAAGACGCACCCCCTTTTCCCGCCAAAGTCACCCGAAAGTGGCATTATTATCTTTTGACACGATCAACGGGGACTGAGCTTGTTTGCACCATTTGGTCCCACTTTGCTGCTTATCAAGCTTAACAAGTTCGTTGTTCTATCTCGTCGCTTGACTTTGAAGAGGGTAAAGCTGGGGCCCCAAGAGTGGGCCAGGCCTTTGGGGCTGTGCGAGACTGCGAGACACAAACCCTTTTCATAACTCAACAGACTAAATTGCGGTAGACGTTTGCTCGGAAAGCGATCCTCATCCTCCACTCCGAGAGTAGAACTGAAAAACTTCTTTGAAAGCTTTAAGAGTTCAATTACAATACAGTTGATCGGGCGTAAGGGAGTCGGCGGCCTCGAGCGTTAGCTACGCTTCCTTCTTCTTCTTCTTCTTCTTCCTCCTCCTCGCAATTTATATTGCCAAGATTCGACTGAGAAGCTCTGGCCGCAATTCCAACATACCACCATCCATCACTCACCAGTGAGAAACGCCAGCTAGGCAGGCACGACGGTGCCGGCTCAAATTCAATTCCAATCGAAATCGAGAGAGGACCACCGCAAACTATCTTACGATAAGGTAAGCTTCCTTTCTTTGATCACCTATATAAATTGGGATGAGTATCCATAAGAATATCCTTGAACTTGCGCTTTCAAGTCATGTCATCGATTTTGCGAGAGAAGGGCCAAACTTCGTCGTGTTCGTATAATTCTGTTTCTCCGATATACGTGATATTGCGCCTTTGATATATCTTCCTATACCTTATGAGACGACGTCTACCGTTTTGCATCAAGTGTCCTGAATAATACAGATCTGTCCGCGGCCCATGTGCTGCCAAGCCATCAGTCCGTGCAATATTGTGCGCGATCTGTCTCCACGGCGAGGATGGCCATTTCCGAGTCGAGTGACTGTCCGAGCGAGTCTCGAGGCAGCGACAGTGACAGTGACATGCAAGACGTAAGTGCTTTTATTTTCAAATCTTTCCCAACGACCGAGGCTTCGTTTTCCCCGGAGATTATCAACGTTCCGCTCGTTTCTTCCCTTTCCCGGTCCCGGTTTGCGTGGCTGTTTGACCTGGATGTGCTAGACGGGAACGGACGGCATGGGCTCCCGTCCCGTGGGTCCCCGGAAGCTGTATGGACCATCAAGGCGGGAATGAAAGTAACAACGGGTTGCTTCGTTAGCACTGAGTGTGTGTGTCGGGTACATCGTTAGCCATGTCCCGTCTAGACTAGACTTGATCTGCCAGTACAGTCTGCCGACTCTCTTACAATCTACTACACGCGGGCGCTGAGACAAATACTAAAATTTCAATCATTGAAACGCGATGTAATCCTCAAATAACCCTAGTCTTATTCATGTCACTTTGCGGTGTGTCAACGATGACCGCCAATATGCGTGCATAATATTATGACAAACGACGACAAGACAAACAAATACAAACTGTGTAACACAGGCGTTGAACAACGCTACTTACTTCACGTCGCCAGAATGCGTGTATATGATCAACATAACACGTTCAATCATGTTGTTAATTTACATTTAAACAGCGTACCGGTAGACATTTATCCCTATATCAATATCAATCTCCTTAACCTTAACCGTATCGTTATTTTATTTGCATTTGGGATCGTTTGAACGTTTCACTTCACCATTAATCCTATAGAACGCTAATGGATTTTGAGCCGCTTTATTTCTCCTAGTTTAGTGATACTGTATCGGTCTGTAAGCTTGTAAATTATAGCCTCACATATTTCACGATAGAACGATCATGTCAAAACTAGTAGCTGCTATTTGATACATGCGCTGCAATGTATGTTTTACCTTTTAGAATATTAACCATAAATGGAAGTTTAAACAAGTATTCTCTATATTTTGTGTGTGTAAAACATGTATGTGTATAGCATGCGTGATTTGATGTTCGGCGCGTTCCTTGTCCTGCAGCCATAAATCATTACATCTGAATACAACTTGGCATATTAGATAATGAAGGACATCTGTACTCTCCCATCATATCAGATTTTCAATATTTATCGTAGATCAATCAGAAAATGCATGGTTATATGGGTGTTTTTGACCAATTTGATCAATTCTAAATTGTAGAAAATTGAATTTATTTTTTGTTTATTTTCTATATTTAAAAAATATAAAAGTGCTATGATAGATGCCTTCATAATTCATGCTAACAAAATTATTCAAAATTACAAATTTACAAATAGATGCGACTAAAATTGTCTGAAAAATTTGAATGCGCGTAAAATGAGCATGCCTGCTTCATAAGCCAAGCGTTTGTCTTGATTAACGCTCTCTTGTATGGACCCATGAACTGGTATGTGAATTTGAAGTATAAAAATAGAGGGAGAAGATATTTTATCGACAGATTCTCGATAAAGATACGCAAAGAAATTCACGACCGATTTTGATCTATTTTGGTGGAGGTGCCGGGTTCAAGATATCATCTTAGCGAGGCTAGCCCCGTACCCCGTAAACTGACCCCGTACCCCGTTCCCCGACCCCCCGGGTCACCAAGACCATTGTGTATTGACGTTGTTGAAGGACAAGTCAACTAACAAACGCATGTCAATAGGTCATGTTCGGTCTAAACCGTGAGACGTAACACACGCACAGACGGACGGAGGAATGACTGGACGAACAAAAAGGTGATGCTGAGAGTTCCACTCCATAGACAAGAAGAAGACTCGAATGCTTCTTGCGCTATGCAAGAATGTACAGACGAGACTTCAGTATGTAGCAAAAGCTTTTACACCCCGTAGCTATACATAGCATTTCTAAGTATTTGCAAAGAGTGAAGATGCCCGGTTTAATTTTCTTTTAGTGTGCTGCAAATCCCTCTTCTGCAATCTGAAAGGTAAAGCCAAGCAAAGCAAGCGAGCCATGCTCCTTCTCCACCCCCCATCTTCCCTCTTCCAATTAAACCTCGTCCTCATTTCCTCCGACACCATCGACGATGAGGGGGATTCACAGGTCTTGCATTCAGCACGGCGGGTCCGGTGGTCACGAAAACACCCGCCAGGCGCATTCATGAAGTCAGAAAATACCACGAGCTTTAGAAACTTTAGAAACTTACTTGTGTCAATACCCATCAGCAGATGAAGATTGCCAAGTAATCCGACCTCTCTTGGCTGGAGCTGGGTATTGGAATTGAAACGGAGTAGGCGTATGTTTGGACGAAACAGACTGTGTGTTTGGATCTTCGCGCTCACGCTATCTCGCAATCATTATTATATGTGTGGCATGACTTTGTATTCTATTTTGAATATCGAGTTTTAATCTTTTCACTTTCGTCACCTTTTTATTGATTTATCTGTTGATTTTTTATTTTCCACACGACCAATTTGTACGAGTACAATACAATTTCTGAGCAAACAGGCTTGTGAATATTGAATCGAGATGGATATGGTATATAAGAATGAACAATGCCGACGAATAATCGGACATTGTCATGCATGGCCAGACGAGTCGGTTGAAGCCTTTACTTTTCGGCACTGTTTCTAACACCTACCAACAGCATATTACCCTATATAGGCCTAGCCTAAGACAGGGCATTTTAAATTTTAAAGCCCGGTGTATATATAGTTGCATCTCAGTGGTTTTCAGTGGTTGTAGTTTAGATTCCCGACACCGGCAATCCTGACTCAAGGTTTTACCAACAGCAAAATATGGAAACAAAATGTTTAATTCTTATTCAGTTAAAATAATAAAACCGTATATTTTATAAAAAAAGGCACTTGCTAAACATAAAATATGTACTTATCCACACTACTGATTTAGATCTACATACATTCGTTTAATCAATGTTACGTTATTGTTATAACTCCATAGTACAACGCAACTGAAATTATCAATACTACTGTAACAGATCAATTACTACTTAAGTGTAATGTACATCATCCGTTCGTTGCAAAGATATCGAGTAGTACACAGGTTCGCTGAAATTAGAGTACATCAAAATGGTGGCCATTTTAATCTGATTACTTTTTGTTCGTTTCTCCAATATTTATGTACTTTATTACGATATTTTGCACTGCTGCCCAGGTTTTCAAATGGAGCTAAGCAGAACATTATTTGTATTTTGTAGCAAGACTAGACTAGCAAGACTGTAGTAAGACTAAGCATTGACTATCGACATTTTCATCCCGATTTTGAACTATGAAGATATCACTGGCTGGGGGGGGGGTTCCGCCCACGTAGTTTGCGTGGGTGCCGACTGGTGTTTGTAAATCAATGCTTTATTTCGTGGTCTAAGGTTAGGGTTTGTTAACGATTGTCTCCGGGCTGTATGGTGAAGAAGTGAGGGTACTAACTTATTTGCATATATTTGGTTGCGAGGTAATCTGGGCCTTGAGGTGGGGAGTCAAATATCTGGTTGCGTCAACGGATTGTTTTACAACTTGAGATTTATTCTTAAAGGTGAAGACGTGAACAAGACTGTTGCACAAATTACTGCAAATCTACGTCTTACATTTCATTAAGTTTGGGTCTAAACTCTGATGATGCCTCTGTCAAGTCTATGAAATGATATCTTTATTGTTATGCACTTGTGTTGCCGACCACGTATACGTATTAACATCCTATTGAAACAAAGCGTACTGTATTGATCTACACTCTATACTGGATGATTCTCACACCTCAACTCAATATCAACATACCCACTCGACCATCAATTATTGTGTCACTTTCTTAACATAGTATACACACTTTAACTAAAGGGACATTAATTTTGTCTTAAATTTGGTCTTGTAATATAATATTTGGTTTACATTTAAGTATAACTTATCAAATACATGGGTGTCGCTTCCTTTTGTCTTTAAGATTTGATTGTATTTAAAATGTTTGTTCGCTCACCCAATTTGCGCGGAAAAGATGGAAATCGCGATAGTGTTGTATTTAGTAGGATAGTTAGTAGGATTGTAGGAGTAGGAGATAGCATATAGTATAATATTAGTATTATATTATTAAATACCGAATACCGGGGGAAACAGTGGCATAATTTTATTTGTGTTAAAGAGTATTATTTCCAATTAAAAACACAATAATGAGGGAAGCGAAGTCCTTGGCCCAACATTCATTGTAAGTTGTAACTTTGGTTTAGATTATATTAAAATGAGAATGAGATATATATTATATAATGATGTATATTGTATAAACTTAAAAGTTCTACAGTATTTATTCTTGTAGTAACTTCGTTCAAACACATCATTACAGCATGTGGTTATTTATTATACATTATACCTCCTTAGGGAAATTCTTTACATAATCCAGATATAACATGACGTAATAACGAATGTTACATAAAAGGAGCTTTCAGCTTCAACCAATATACTTAGAAAGATATATGTAGAAAATTGGCTGTTCCAAACTACCCCATTCTTGCATACAATTTGCAGCTTCATAATATCGCATACGGTCTGTAGAACTCATGACGTACGCCCGTTTGAACATAACTGGTATTGAGCACTAACATAAAAATATTCGTAGCTGCAATAATATGAACGTATTTCGGTTCAGAAATGCATGGGAAGATTTCATATATTTTGAGAATGCACATGCGATACGTCACGTGTTGTAAAATCTAAAATACTCATCAAAGAACGTGGAACACAAAACATTTAATGTGCACCCGTTGAACAAAATGCTTAACCCTCTACGTAGACTGCACATTTCTCACCACGTTTGTATCACACCGTCGTTGTAGAGCGTTCATTTGTACCGAATTACGAAGAAATGAGTCGCGTAAAAAGTTTCTTGTATACGTAACAGTTTTTAAAAGTACATTTAGAATTCGCGTTGCTTTTCTCTTTTCCTTGCGCGACTCGACAACGGTGAAACGGTATTTAATTTCACTCACAATAATTGGCAAATGTTTGTTTGCATTGAAACTTTAGAACGCCGAAAATTATAACTGAAAGGTAAACAAATTGAGCAGTTTCCATTTACATCCTTGAAAACGGACTGACAATATTAATGCGTCGTGATGTACAAAAACACTAACAATCACTATTTCACTGTAGCTAGGCGGATAAGGCTAACAATTAGGGGTTTTGTGGTAGAGGTCTGAATTTTGGACTGTATACTCAGAACAATATTCTAAGAAAATTGCCTCGAGGTGCCATGGACAAAATTCGTCCGATTAAGGGGTGGAAGGGGTTGAAATAATGGCATTTTTAAAAAATTCGAAAATTCAAATATCAAACTAAATTTAATCCTAATATTACAAAATTAATACATATTGTAGATAAAAGTCCAAGATTTAATAAAAAAAATACATATTACCATATATGTATATCTAAGCAGATTTTACACCCTTTGACTTTTATTAACAAATTTTCGCACTGTGCTGGGAGGATGCCTACCAGACGTGGGTTTGTGATAGGGCCGTGAATTTTCCCTAAAATACTCAGAAGAATGTCTCTAAAAAATGGCTAGAGGTGCCATCAAAAAGTTGCTTGCTTATAGGAGAAAGAGGGGGTGTACTAAAGGGTGATAAAACTAAAATAAATAAATCTGTATTCAAATATAATATTAAGAACGCCAAATTAACAATTTATTGTAGATAAAGATCTAAAATTTAGTTAAAAAAATTAAAATTCCAACATATATGTAAATCTGATCAGATTATGCACCCTTTGGCCACTTTTCATAAATTTACTCAATATTAACGAAAGTGTATCGTGTGACACTTGTTTGTCCCAAAATTATTCCAATATTACGAATTAGGACGAAAGAACATTTTGTCATGCCTTGGGTACATTTTCATACAATGGACTTTGACCCATTTTCACACATTTACTCAAGATTAACAAAAGTGTATAGTGTGACCACTCGTTTTGTCCCAAATTATCCCAAACAATACGAATTAGGACGAAAATAAGTTTTTAAACACCTTGGGTTACATTTTTCGCGCAATGGACTTTAAAACCATTTTCTAACAATAAGCGTAAAATAGCCTATTTAGAGTAACCTAACAATTGGTTGTTTTGTAGTCGAGTGTCAACACACATATTGGATCAAAATAGTACATTCATGAGGGGTGAATCATGTACGTTTTGAATACTGGCCACTTTGTTAACGTTATAATAATATAGCCACGTTGAGGGATGAGTCTGTTTTGGTCAATCGATCCTCCCTTTTATAGGGGCCCTTTATACAGTTTTATTGTTATAAGTATGTTTTGAATAAAAGATCAGTGAATTAATAATTAGTTTTAAAAAATTTATCAAAATATCTTCTTTAAAAGCACAGTTATTGATGTTGTACAAATAGGTACAGTATATTTATTTTATAGTGCACGGTTAGCCGTAGATTTGTTCCATAACACTTTCCGAATTTAATTTTTATTTAGATTTTTATTGAGTTATTTAAAACAAGGACTATTCACAATAGCCCAGGAACGAGGCCCGCAATGGTAACAGGAATATTGTATTTTTTAACATTGGCCCTGGTAACTGTGTTACGTTTAACGGGAAACAAATTGCCGGGCTATTATAGAGAAGCCCTAAATTTGACAAATTATTTACGAGTATGTTGCCTTTGGTGCGCGTTGTAACGATTTAATAAAATAAAACTTCAATGTTGTAAACATTTGTATTTGAAATGTGAATTGTACCCTATTTAAATTTCACTTTTAATTTTTCACAACCGCGTCCAAATCTTGTCAAATCTGCGCTTCCACGGCCTTCCTGGAACTCTAGTTTTGACGAAAATTTTTGGGGAAAAATAACTAAAACCCTATGGGAAGGGCAGTGGTTTATCGTACATTTGTGTTTGTTTTTTGGTAAGACAACAACTCGCGTTGTATAGGTTTGAGGGCTTAATTTCACTATAGCAACTAGAGTGATTCATTCACGGCGCATGTGCATCAACGTGGCTATAATTATTATAACGTTAACAAAGTGGCAGTATTTCACACTGTACATGATTCACACATCATGAATGTACTATTTTGATCCAATATGTGTTGACACTCGACTACAAAACAACCAAATTGTTAGGTTACTTAAATGGGCTATTTGACGCTTTATTGTTTAAAAAAATGGTTCAAAGTCCATTGCGCGAAAATGTACCCAAGGTGTTAAAAACTTATTTTCGTCCTAATTCGTATTGTTGGCATAATTTGGGACAAAACAAGTGGTCACACCCTGGAGTTGGTCACACTATACACACTCGTTAATCTTGAGTAAATGTGTGAAAATGGGTCAAAGTTCATTGTATGAAAATGTACCCAAGGCATGACAAAATGTTCTTTTGTCCTAATTCGTAATATTGGAATAATTTGGGACAAAAAAAAGTGGTCACACGATACACTTTCGTTAATATTTAGTAAATTTATGAAAGTGCCAAAGGGTGCATAATCTGATCAGATTACATATATGTTGGAATTTTAATTTTTTTAACTAAATTTTGGATCTTTATCTACAATAAATGTTAATTTGGCGTTCTTAATATTATATTGAATACAGATTTATTTTATTTTAGTTTTATCAACCCCTTTAGTACACCCTCTTTCTCCTATAAGCAAGCAACTTTTTTGAAAGGGGACCTCGAGCCATTTTTTAGAGAACATTCTTCTGAGTATTTTAGGGAAAATTCACGGCCCTACACAAAACCCACGTCTGGTAGGCCAATCCCCCCAGCACAGTGCGAAAATTTGTTAATAAAGTCAAAGGGTGTAAAATCTGCTTAGATATACATATATGGTAATATGTATTTTTTTTTATTAAATTTTGGACTTTATCTACAATATGTATTAATTTTGTAATATTAGGATTAAATTTAGTTTGATATTTGAAATTTTCGAATTTTAAAAAAGCCATTATTTCAACCCCTTCCACCCCCTTAACCGGACGAATTTTGTCATGGCACCTCGAGGCAATTTTCTTAGAATATTGTTCTGAGTATACAGTCCAAAATTCAGACCTCTACCACAAAACCCCTAATTGTTCTTGTATTTCCCTCTTATCCGCTTGACTATTGGTTGTTATCAGTCTTGGGGAGAAACGGGTTCCCGGGAACGAGTTCCTGTTTAGGAAACTTTTGTGGAACGCGTTCCTTTTCCATCATCAGGAACTTTTAACTTACAAAGAATTACTATTTTGTGAAAACTAGGAACGAATTTAAAGTTCCTTACTCCCCAAAAAAGGAAAGTTCCTAACTCTGGAGAATAACGCCGAATTCAGGAGCAAAGATTAAAATACGAACTCTCATCTCTACTTTACACCACTGTCAGAAACACAATAATATAGGGACTTCCTGATCTTCCGAGAATGTATTGGTACCCATTTTAAGATTGATTTGTTGGGTTAACTTTTGACTTATATATTTTATAGACATATAATTGTTTAAGGAACATTAAGGAACTAAGTTTCTATTTTCAAGAGGAACGAGAATGTGACCTAGTAATTTTTTTAGAAAGTAACTTTAATTTCAAAGTTCGTTATTTTGAAAAACTTGCCCAAGACCGGTTGTAATACGAAAAAGTCGATACTATTCGTTACAAACCCTCTGCGATAAGAACTCCCGTAGTGTCGCACAGGAGAATAAAGAAGGCAAGTTACCCCCGCAATGTGCTCGGTTAGTCGGCCAGGTCCCCGCGGCGTCTTTAGCACGCGGGGGAGCGCATCACACAGCAGAGTAGAGTTTTTTTCCCGGGACCTACAAGACTACAATCAAGAATTAAGATTAAGTGATGTGATATACAATTTCACTTTCATTTTCTGCGTTGCAATTCTGTTTTAGAGCCGAGCCATACGCGATAACTTGAGCGAGCTAAATGTGACTTTATTTTAAATCATTCTATATAGGTATGTGAAGATAAGAATTTCTACAATATTTGTTTTTTTATTGCGATTTTAAAGTTTTTACGTTTTGGAGCATCTATGAAGCATTTTATTCTTCTGAATTTTCTGAGCTAATTAAATCTTGATACCAAATACAATTCAATAAGTCGCGGATCCCCAAACCCCACAAATACGTGCTTGTAGGCGCCATATTTTAGTGTCAGTGCCATACTTCAGTTGCAGTTTACAAAATGGACCACCATGTTTGTGGGCCCCTGTGTTAAACAGTAACCGGTTGAACTAGCGCGATTCAACCAGTAGCCTCGGGATAACGCGAAAATACATTATGTATAATGACATGAGCTACGTATTTAATAACAATATTTTGGTTCTTAATTATGCATTATATAGTAACTTTACAATGTGCTTAAAATTGTTTGTTTTTTATATCCACAGCCCCCCCCCCTCACATAAACCACTACTGGACCACGATATCGAAACCGCTGTCAAGCAATCGCATTCCGGTCCTTGCAAATATCTGTTGTTATCTGCGATCACACGATTCTAAAATATGCTTTCTTGCAGTGGCGTAGGAACCGGGGGGCAGGGGGGAGAAACTTACGTGAGCTAAATATTAATCCCAGAATTTCCGCAGTAAATATGCACAGACATCACTTATACAATTCGACAGTCGCCTTAGTAAAACGAATATGTTTACCTGTATGCTTGGTCAACATAAAAAAATTGTCTGAAATTTACTAAAATGGGCCACTGTCACGTTCATTTTTTGAGTTATTAGATCGCAGATAGTTGTTGTCAAACATCGTTTACAGAGTCCAAGTGCAGTTAAAACATGACGAAATAACTGTAGTATGGTGAAACTTTTTGTCGCCTTCGGCGAAAGGGCCTCCGGAGGCTGGGGCTTTGCCCCAAACCCCAGCTGCCACCCAAAATATCTGGTAATAATTTGGTCCCCTCAACTTTCAAAACGTTCTTACGCGCCTGCAGTTTATTGTTTGGATTTTGATTTAGAAGTTGTGGCGCCTTTTGGACACTTGGGCTATCCACATGGCGCGTGTGCCATACGTACTAGGTTGAATAAGGATGTGCTACTTACGTTCAATTTTAAATTAGCAAAGTGAATAAAAATATTTTTAAAATTAATTTTTTATTGATATTGGTTTCATTAAACCCACGTACGCGAGTAAACATGAACGACTTTATGAACACTGAACGGAAGGCCTACACATCCCAAAACAAATCAATTAATAATTAATGAAAACTTGTGATCTTATTTTTGTTGTATGAAAGCTCTGACGCAAGATTATGTTGATAGTAAATAAACTATCGAGCTTGAATTTGTATTTTCCATAGTATTAGAAAAGCCAAATAATATGAAGGTTGGTCTTCATAATCTTGATATTATTAGCAGAGATTTAACAGTTTATCACTGTTAGTGGATCACGCTAGCGCACTGTCGTGTTGACATAGCAAAAAGGCGCTTAACTTCCTATAGTGCCCGCAGCTCTAGATACGAGTAATAATTGGATTCGAATCTCATCGGCTCTATTCCATATAATCATTCGCAGAGAAGCTCCCTCTGGCAGTCACTTTATGGCATGGCAGGTCGAGCAAGATTATTACATTAATAATTATGAAATTCCATCTAGAAAACTTGCATTACCCGACAGACAGTAGTATGCAAAGTAACTGGAGCGCAGATGATAATGATTACGACACTGTTTAAGAGCAAGAGAGAAGAGAAGCTGACTTCTCTGCGAACTTGGAGCCTGACACACGACGTTCAGTCACTTATCCAGGATCTTGGAAAGCAGGATGTCGTGATTGGAAGGCTAAAGCTTAAGATATTAGTTTGAGAAGAAAATGAGGTTTTGCGTGTTGGCTTAGATCGTTTTGTTTTAGTTCAGGGATTTTCTAAGTTTTCTACTTCTCATCATAACGTTCGTTAAATTTATACTTTCTTGTTGTTTGAAACTATTGCATTGTGTTGATTGCGTAATGCAATAGGCTACTATTTTTCTCTATTTCCTTGATTGACGTTAAATCATTTACTTTGGCTCGTAGAGAGAATTGAGCATTTTTATTATAATATATGGATACCATAAAATACATTGTTAGAAATACCCGCTCTTAGTATGAAGATATCGGTGTGTATAGGGAAAGTCATACCATTACTTCATCATCATGAGGTATCTATACTTCCTATGTATGACGCTTTGTGTAACAACTCTTGTAGACATTAGAAAACTAAGTTCGTTTGATTACTCGTTGGTAAATAACAGCTAGGTCTTCCGGTGACAGACACAAAATTACAATTACAACACTGAACAATACACTGTGAAATCACATCACATAGCCATCATAGCGTCCGATGCGCCGAAATATGTTCAGTTTTAACTTTTAAGTAGAGATTCGTTTTTAGCATTTCAATTTCGAATATTTAGCAAATTAATTTGTCAAATTTAGCATTTTGTAGCATCTACTTTTTCCTTTCCACCAAAATCCTGAATCCGGGGTGTTTCTTGTTCTTCATATGGTAAATGATGAATGTTATAGGAACATTTCAATTCAAAGTCATTAAACGCTAGAATACATTGCTAAACTAGTTCTCAATAGTAGGTATTAAAAACATTATTTTTAATAAAATTAATATTTTGTAGCATCTAAAACCTATCGCTAAAAAACGTATCTCTACTTATACGACTGGGCCATGACATAATTGAGCGAGCGTAGCGAGCGTCTCCACTTGACTCTTATGGCTCGAATGTCTGTTTTTTTTTCTGTTACTGCTTCGGTACAGGTCGCACAGTTTCTCTGATCGACCTGAAATTTTGCACACATGTACATACCACTGGCACCTAGGCGGTTTGCTGTATAGTTTTGTGGCAAAATCGTTCAAAAAGTTAAAAAGTTACATTAAAGTTAATCTAAAGTTTTTTTTCCAAACTAAACGGCGACAATATCTGAGGTGGCCAAATCATTTAGAATGTCCGTCCGGTCACGAATATGTTAATTTTATTTTGACTCGATAAGTAGTGTAGATGGAAATTACATTATAACAAAGTACCGTTACCATGGCAACGGAAAGTCGCGCCGCTTTTTTGGCTCATGATAGCGCTCGAACGAGGCTCGGATCGAGTTGAATTTTGACCATCCGCAAGCTTCGTTCCCGATTGAATGCCATTAGTTTGTGGCAAAATGTTCAAAAGTTAAAAGTTACATTTAAGTTAATCCAAAGTTTTTTTTTTTAAACTTAACGGCGACAAAATCTGAGGTAGCCAAATCATTTAGAATGTCCGTCCGGTCACGAATAGTTAATTTTATTTTGATCCGATAAGTAGTGTAGATGGGAATTAATTATAAAAAAAGTAACGTTGCCATGGCAACGAAAACTCGCACGAGGTTCGCACTATGCACTGCCACCTAGAATAATAAAAATACTATCGAGGAAGCAGTGTATTTTTTGTAACGTTTTCCCAAAGAAATGATGTCAAGATCCTTAAGCTTAGATGGCGGTGGATATTATCCATTTCTCCCCTATTTTACAAATTTTCAGCTAAATCGGTAAAGACCTTAAGACTTATTGGTATGTAACATTTTATGGGAATGTCGTACTCGGGTCGTGTTGCACGTACCGGTGCTCGCTCAACAACGCGACGGGACTTTAGCGTTTTCCTAATATCATTCATTGATTGATATCATACGAAATTATTTCGATATCGATTTTTACGTTCTCACACTCTCGTTGAATGACCCGGCATCTCCACCTCCAACATAATATATAAAAGAACGAAGAAAGGCTACCCGGCACCTCCACCAAAATGGGGAAGACTCACAAATATTTTTTATTATTCAACTATATTCAGGGCCAGTTTCTGATTATAAAATTTTCGTTATTTCAAAAATATTTTCAGTCACTAAAGTGAGCTTAAAGTTTTAGCGTAATAATGGCGGGAAAAACAGGGCAATACGTCATAACCCTACAACCAATCACCGTGTGGTCATTGAATAAACAGCATTTTTGATGATTATCTTACTTCTAGAACACTTTTAGAATAAAATTTGTTTGTAGTATGATTAAGAAATACTAATAAACCAATAATTTGTAAAACAAGATATAATATTTGCACATTTGTGTATACATTTTTAACGATTAATGGTTTTACGAAAATTTATAAAGAAAATGTCAACATGGACTTTTGTTTAAACACGAGCTGGTGAACGCCGAGAGGTGAATTTAGCTCCGTGATCTAGAAGGACCGGGTCAATTTCATTCATTACCAACAATGTCTTTAGGGTTATGACGTCCCCACGTCTTTTCACGATAAAAGCGCGGGAAAGAGTAAACGTAAAACTTTGTACCTCTGTGGAATATACAGTTTTTACTTTAAAGTGTTATAAACTACGGCGATGGTGTTATTAAGTGAATATCTACTGATTCTGTATACACCAGCGCTAATATCTAAAACTAGTGAGACTTCCCTATTACGCACGAAAACCGAAATTTGAAGAAATAAATGTATTTCTTTTACGTATTTACATCATGAAGGGCATACACCATGTACATTGTACATTTCCAAACATTGCTAGGCTTGTTTTATTTTGTATTTTTTTTTAAATTGTTAATTTCGATATGGAGTCCAGATATCAATAATAGAAAATATTCCCACAGATCGATATCGTAGCGAAATATCGATTTATTTGCCCCGAGTGTTGTATGTATGTTGAAATGTAATAATTTGTCTATACTTCATTGGGTTTGATTTCATTAGTGGCCTCACCTTGGAGATGGGCAGCACTGCTTGAATGTCGTCCTTCTGTATCTCTAGCCTGGCCGTGATCTTGCGTCTTGTCTCCTCCATGACGCCGTCCTTGAGCGGTCGGTGGTCCCCGCCGCGACGCCCCCTTGGTCGGCTGACGTCGGCGCCCTCCACCACGTAGCGCACACTCCAGACGACGCGGCCGCCGTCCCAGAGGTCGGAGCTGTCCTCCACCACCTCCAGGAGCCACGTGAACACCTCCTCCACCCTGGAAACAGGAACAAGGTAAGATGAGGATTCATCCCCGAGATATCTTGTCACAAGAATGAACAGCACCAACAAACCACGATATTATATTTCCAGAGTTGGGATGATAATTGAATTGTTAAAATATATTATGTTCGGTTCGAAATGTAATCTATTTTCCTAACAAACAAGACGTAGTAAGTTACTTATCGGGTTTCGCATAAATAAGGCGAAGTTTGACGCATCAGCGCTAGCGATAACCATTATTTCGAGCGTTCGGTGAAATTGAATTGTTTCATATATCCGGTTTCGAATGTGATTTATTTAAAGCGCAGTCCAAATGCTTCCATCTACAATTGAAATTTTGCTTAGTTCTTATTACTATTAAAAATCAACACTAATTAATCGTATTTAGAAGAAATAAAATTGTGTGTAAAAACGTTTTCTTCAAGAAATATCGAAAAGGCAAAGTTAACCATTTTTACCATTTTAAAAAAAATGCATTACTTTATTTTCAAAAAAAAAAGAAAAAATAGCAGTATGTTCTTTTACATTCCTTTATTTTCACGGAATATTAAACAATATTTTAATGAGAGGTAATGAGAGTGTAAAAACTAATGTGTCCGTTGTTTCTTGGGAGCAGGGGGCACTCTCCCCACTATACTCACTCTAGTGAGTCGTACTATATAGCCCACCACTGCGAGGTTTAACTTTCCACGATCAACAGTGAGATGCTGTGTAAACATCAAGAGATCGAGTTCTGAAACGATGTCTAACTCCATCGATTCTTCAACAAAACGCTTCAGATCTCTGGTTGGTTGTAGCACACAGCATAGCATTCCAGCTATCTCTGACGCAAGTTGCGCTAACAGAGAATATTGGTTGTTGTAATCCAACGTCGGATGTTATTGAGACGCAGTTTGGTCGCTCGAGGGTGAGGCTATGTAATCTCTCTCGCACTCAAGTATTTGTTTGGTAAAATTGAAATTCTTCCTGGGGAGGGTCTGTTGATCTATCCCGGAGATTCTGACTGGGACTGGGGAGCTCTGGATTGGATCTGAGATCACTCCAGTCTCAAACCTCATTGCCACTCAGTCTCAAAGGGCATACGCTGCCATGGGCTTATCAGTATAGTTAATTACGGAATGTTGTGATAGTTCTGTTGTAATTCAACGCGATGCTCCTCTGATTCCTGCAAATGCCCATAGAGGGCACAAATCAGCTATATTTATTTACTATATCGACACACCTTGTCACCTTCGGTTGTCTTCGGTCATGGTTTAACCAATTTATTTGTTTTGGCCTAGATGTGTATTAATCAATGTAGACATTATATTTTAATAAAAATAAAAATAATTACAAAATTAACAATTTTTTTTTGAGATCAGTATACCAAATAAATAGCATGGAGGCCTACCAACAGTTTAACGGGTGGTTCAGGATGTGTTTTATAAGAGTATACCGTGCTGTCAGCCTGCGAGCACGACTATTTTACGATTTGACTAATTATGTTGTAAATGTTCTGTCGTGAATTATGGTGTTGAGGTTTTAACAAAATCGATTTTTTACACATTCGTTATTACTATTGTCTCTCTACCAGCACATTAGTTACTTTATCTTTTCCAGCACGATATAGTATATTTATGTGGTGGTGATAATTAGAAATGACGCGGGTGAACGAGGGCAAAGGGTGGCTGATATGTGGGGATCAAAAATCGCTGCATGATATTTTCTAACCATGGTTGAGCTTGAAATTGAACCAACATGGTTATAATTCTTTTCACAATGTGACAGGCGCGATCGGAAAATTAACAATGAAGTGTCAAACACGCGTGGATAATGGAAATGCATATGAAATGTAAGCGAGTGCCGTTCACTTGTCATCATATATTTAGTGTAGGCCTAGATTTATACAATAATGTTTTAACATTTTTATATATAATAGAATAACCTCCCAGTTACAGACAGACATGTTAAAAAAAACAAATTACAGTGCACCAAGTTATATTTCATTTTAGCATGCATTCTTTTTCGGCAGACCCAAGGAAAGTACATAATTTTACAACTTTACTTTTTTCGCTTACACACGCTGATTTTAAATTATCTGTAATAAAAAATAAAAATAGTCAAAAACCGATATTTCGTTTAAAAAAAAAATGTGGTATTCAATACTTACATTTTTACTACCAGCATTATAACACGTCATTGATCGTTACAATACACTTCCAAGCATACATAAAGGAACAGCGTACAAATTCGTCTCACAGTTAAAATCTCTATGGTGTTTATGATTACGTCTCACAGTTAAAATCTCTATGGTGTTTATGATTACTAGGGAAACGCCAAAGTCGTTGTAAAACGAGTGAGTTAGCCGAGTGTTTGACTTCTAAAACCGGACCGTCTGGTCACCTTACAGGAACTCACTCTGCTTGCCACAATAATTATTTAAATTGAACATTCAAATGTGAATCGTATTCAAAACGTATTAGCGTGAAACATTTACAAATTTCCAAGATAAAACAAAATCACCTAATTTTTATTTCCCATTTAACACCCCTCAAAAATAATATGTGGGTGTAAAAATATAAAAAAGTTAGATCTGACGGGTATCGAACCCCATCCATCCGTGCGGTAGGCTAAATGGTTACCACTAGGCCATGCAGGCCACGTCAACCTTGTCCCGCTAACTGCTACGAAACAAATGCCATTGATATTATTAAAATTCACATTTTTATTTATTGTAGGCTTAAATCGCAATGGATCAAGCTGATTTTGTTAACAGTTCTTAGTAAACTTGTACCGGATGTCTGTTTAAAATTTCAGCGCAATCTGTTCAGCGGTTCGGCTGATTTTCGACGTACAGATAGACAGACAGAATCACAGAATGAGAGCCGTTTGAGTTGAATGGAGACACTCAGTCGCTCCGCTCCCTCGTTTAATAATGAAAGCAAACACAGGGTAATGTTATGTATACTAGGGAAACGCCAAAGTCGTTGTTAAACGAGTGAGTAAGCGCCATGTGTAAATAGTACCCGGTATCATTCCCCATACTGGGCTAGATCCAGTCTTGGGAATATGGGAGGAAATTAGATGTTCCCGGGTACTCCACACTTGGCTCACTCACTCGTTTAACATCGACTTTGGCGTTTCCCTACTTTAAATTGAACATTCAAAATGCGAATCGTGTTCAAAACGTATTAGCGTGAAACATTAACAAATTTCCAAGATAAAACAAAATCACATAATTTTATATTTTCCATTTAACACCCCTCAAAAATAATATGTGGGTGTAAAAATAAAAAAAAAGTTCAACGAACGGGTATCGAACCACAACCATCCGTGCGGTAAGCTTAATGCTTACCACTGTGCCATGCAAGCCACGTAGTTCTTGTTCCGCTAGCTGCTACTAAACAAATGCTATCGATATTTTAAAAATCACATTTTTATTTATTGTAGGCTTAAATCGCAATGGATCTAGCTGATTTTGTTAACAGTTCTCATTAAACTCGTACCGGATGTCTGTTTAAAATTTCAGCACAATCTGTTAGCGGTTCAGCTGATTTTCGACGTACAGACAGACAGACACACCGAATCACAGAATCACATAATGAGAGCCATTTGAGTTGAATGGAGACACTCAGTCGCTCCGCTCCCTCGTTAACTAGGAAAACGCTTAAGTCCCGCCGCGTTGTTGGATGAGCGTAATTGGTGCATTGAGCTGCCATGTGTTATGCGAATTTTCTGTTGTTCTGTGGCAAAATCATTACTAAGTTGAATTTTTTTTTAATTAAATTAAATTAAATTAAAAATTAACCTAATTTTTTTTTTTTTTTAATTAATCGTAATTGTTAAAAAAATCGTAAAATTGCGATTTTTATAAGAATTAATTTCTCGATTGCACTCAAATTTAACACTAATATATGCATTCATAAAATAAAGGTTCTGCGAAAAAATCATTACAATCGATAAAGCATGTAGGTGTTATAAGTCAAAGAATTGTTTAAAAAAAGAAAAAACTGTAAAATTTCGTTTTTTATGATAAATATATTTTTCAATTGCGCACAAATTTCAAAAAAATATCTTATTTCATAAAATAAAGGTTCTGTGAAAAAATCATTACAATCGGACAAAGCATGTAGGTGATATAAGTCGAAGAAATTTTTTAAAATCGAAAAAATCGTAAAATTGCGATTTTCACGAGAAATATTTTTCCGGTTGCGCTCAAAACCGTGGCAGTTCTAAGTTCAGAGTCAGAGATTTCGAAGGCCTCCATAAAATTTCATCGCAATCGGAGTATCAGTTTAGCCAGAATCGTGTGGACAAACAAGACAAAAATACAAAAAAAAAAAAAAAAAAAAAAACCTTCCGGATTTTTTCTCCAGTGTAGTGAAATGGAATCTTCGCTTCCCTCGCTACGCTCGCTACGCTTCATCCAACAAACGGTGTTTGTATTGACCGTGTTATTGATAACGCAATAATCGCTAACATAACAATTACTACTGCATTTTAACTGTAACAAGCGTAATTATTCGCCGATCAACACCGATAATGGTTCACGTTTCATTGCGTGAATTTAAAATAATAGTTTCCAATGTGATCCGTCCCATGCCGCGACAATGCTATTACGCACAATCTACTCTCTAAACATGCTTAGCATGTGGATCTCGTCAACTATTTCTAGGTGAGAGGCGGGACACCCGAGTTCACTTCTGGGGAGTCTGGGACTGACGAAAAACACGGAACCATTTGTTAGTAGACCGTCGGTTGTGGCTGGCAGAGAAAGCTCTGAAGTATTTTCTTGCTTCTGCCCCGTGTACAAAGATAAAACAACGTATGTCTGATATGACCATCCCCCTTCTTCTAGTACCTGCATGACCTAGCTGCAGCTGACACGTTATTGTAAAAAATAAGACTGATTGCCGAAAGTGTATGAAAAAAAATTGCATTGTATATTGTGTTTGTAGCCCTATATGTGTATATTTTACATGTTGCGCGGTGTTGTCAATGGACGTATGACCTGCTGCAATGTGTCTACAAAAAATAATAAATTGTATTTCTGGTATAAATATAGTAGCAAACTTTCCGGGAATATCAACCCGAAAGTCCGCTATAGGACTAAGAGATTTAGTTCACCTTATTCATGGGAATGCGCAAGATCAACATTGAAATATTGTGTGTTGCATCTCAAGTGTTTTTTATTTGTTTTCAATAAGATGCATATTATGCTTGGGTAAATCACCGGTAGGTAGAACTGGATGTTCTGGGCTCAATTACCAGTCTGGGCAGATTTTAAGGACAATTGATATCAATCGATAAATATGCATATTTTTTGTACAATTTTCGTTGTAATGTTAAGAAATATTGTAGGTACTAGAACACTTCTAAAATATTGTCGCACGAAGATTAAGCTGTCTGCATCCTATATAGTTATCAAGTATGCACGTGAACGAGTCGGATCGGATGTACACGAGTGCGATTAGAAGATAGTACACGAACTGTCATTGCGGACACGCCCTCATTACATACCACGCGCATCTACATGTTGCGCTCCGTTCAAGAGAACATATTCTTCATTTATACGGACGGAAGTAACCATTTTGCTCTCGT
Source organism: Sweltsa coloradensis (assembly GCA_024449915.1). NCBI lineage: Eukaryota > Metazoa > Arthropoda > Insecta > Plecoptera > Chloroperlidae > Sweltsa > Sweltsa coloradensis. The sequence goes on from JAMZAV010001122.1 coordinate 255,572, forward strand.
AAGTTATAGCAAGGTTTACTAACGAAACTGAAATCCACAATTTTGGAATTTTTAGTTAGTTCACCGAGTCCTCAAGCCTGGAAGGAACTATTACGTGTAACGAGCACATGTATGGTAGTATACGCAATTGAGGGACGAGATCGTCGAAGAAGAATACAAAAATAAAATAATACTGCCTTGCGTTGATCGTTTTAGTCCCGGTTTGTTAAGACAAAGCTTACCATTAATTAGGTCCCTTGCTCATTCTTGCATTCAATAATGCTGGAGGTGCCGAGCACATGTAAAACATTCTAGATAATCCTAGTTGGAGGCAATGCCAACAAAAAACACTCATGCCAATCGGACGTCGTGTTCGGCTTTTACCGTGAGGCGTGACACGCGCACACGGACGGACAGAATCATTCTGGTGAACACTGAACACAGAACACACACAGCATTCGGCTTTTACCGTGAGGCGTGACACGCACACACGGACGGACAGAATCATTCTGGTGAACACTGAACACAGAACACACACAGCACATAATAAATATAATAATAATGTAACAAAATACTTGAAAACAAGAAGCAATGTAAACCATTCTCGGTGGTTGATAACAAAACAAGGTCAAAAGCGTTATGCACCATGTATAGACGTAATATGTATATAGCTGCTCCATCGAAAGAATGCAGATGCTAGCGGCATCGGCGGGGCCAATGAGCGATCGGTATTTTAATTTAGGGGCCACCGATTGGCTGGAACTAGCCCGCCGGTGACGTCACCACCTGCAAACTTCCGATGGAGCAGCTATATCAGCATTTTAAACATAGCTTCGAACTTGGTTATTGGAATTAAATCGAGTTGAGGCTATAGAGAGCTCAACCCCTTTGGCTGTATTTTCTAGTTAGGTGCTTCAATCAAAAATAAAGTTAGTTTATTGAAATCTATAGGAAGAAAATTGCATACATTAGCAACGTGTATTATAGTGGCCAACTTTAATGAAAGACGAGTAAATGCTGAAATAATTGACAGCGAGTCTGGGGAACATCACTATACTAGCGTTTCATTGCCCCGAGGACAAAAACTAAATGCACATAATATATAATTAATTGAAGCAACAGGTTTGGAAACCTTCAACAAAATGAAAACTCAAGACTGAATGAATTACTTGAGGTGACCCGAGACCGCGAGATATACCATATTATTATGAGAAATAGACTGGTATTGTGTTCTTACTTTGAATGTATAGATTGAAACTGAAGTATACCTTATTTGCCCAGTCTTCGCTTCCAGATCATAGTTATTGCTAATAAGAAAACATATTTCTACAGTTTTCCGACTATGCTGTTCCTATTAATGAGCTTTAAACATATATTTCAAATAACTTCACATACATATTTATGCACCATACCTGTAGTTATGTACACACAACACTGTTCGCTTAGTTAGTTTTGTACAATAACTACAGGTAGGTTGTACACCAAAGCTCCCTCATGACACAGTCGACCTGACTAATACAACAGCAAAAGTGACGTCACAAACAGGAGGCATTGGAGCAGTGGCCAGTGAGTTAATAGACTAAAAGCCTAAGTGACATTAGTTCATCCTGACGAATGGCTGGTCTCGGCTTTTTAATTAAATTTGGAAAGAAGTTGTTTGTTACTAGAGAAATGAGTTAGATTAAACAGAAACATTTAAGAACAAAAACAAGTTGAGAGTCAAGGAATTTACAATTTCACCTTTTAGTTACATAGTAAATGTAACGAAACGTACACTCAACAAATGTTTTGTATGTATCTAATTCGGTTAAGATTATAACTAAAGAGGAAAAGAGTTACAAGTTCTTGAAAGCCTGGGCCCCCCGCATGTGATTGACGGGGGAGGAATGTAATGTCATAGCCCCACCCGAGAAGCGTCCGCGTGCAATTCAGCTAGGATAGCGTTCTCGATAGCCAGGGCCCCCCGCATGTGATTGACAGGGGAGATATGTCATAGCCCCACCGAGAAGCGTCCACGTGCAATTCAGCTAGGATAGCGTTTTCGATAGCAGGGCCCCCCGCATGGGATGACAGGGAGAATGTCATGTCATAGCCCCACCCGAGAAGCGTCACGTGCAATTCAGCTAGGATAGCGTTCTCGATAGCCAGGGCCCCCGAATGTGATTGACAGGGGAGGAATGTCATGTCAAACCCCCACCCGAGAAGCGTCCACGTGCAATTCAGCTAGGATAGCGTTGAACAGCATGATCCACGCAGAAATTACATGTGCACAGCGGGAGTGACTGGAGACGCCAAGTCATGAATCTATGAATGTAAATCAGCCTCGATGCTACTACCTGTAGCCCACATTATTCATGTCAGGACTCACGATACATCCCATCAAGGCTCAATGCAAGGAGCGCATCATAATAGCATGTTATTACAATCATCTCCGGCGTTTTAAAGAGGACTGTGACGGAAGATAGAGGCAATCCCTTGCTGCACCTCCCCATCGGCGCCATACCCTCATCCATTCTCGCGCTTTATATTATTGTCTTGGTGTACTAACAACCATGAATAAGCATTTTAAACTCTCAAGCTACAAAACTACAATAATATATAGTCATTTTTATCTGAATATAGCCACTAATTTTCCATTTAGCTCGAATCATTATACTTCAAAAGCGATCAACTTGTGAAAGTGTTGTTTATGTATGGTATTTGACTATAGTTTCATTCTTTAGATAATGTAGGTTTGATAAATTACACAACACAGGTATTTACGCAATGTGCATATCATTATTTATCATTATCATGGTTGGGCTTCTGGTTTACTACATCCACAGCTACATCATTGAGCAAATGTATTACTAAACATTACACAATACGTCCATGATACGGCCTTCAGTGTTTGATCTAAAGGAATCAACTAAGCTAATGGAGTGAATAAACACAAATTAATCCAGGTATATGTGTAAAGAAAGTCCGAGTAGCAACTAACTCTTTGCGTTTCCAAGTTTGCGTCTGTTAGAACCATCAATATAAATTGACTTCGCAGGCGTCACTACGGTCACAATAAAATATGCAACATGTGTACCTACAGTACACGTACTCGGAAAATGTTGTTGTCATGCATGAACTGATCAATACAAGAAAGCTACCAGTAAAATCTAGTTATTCACCCTTTCAGTAATACGAATGAGCTTTTTATATAGTTATTTAGAAAAGCGGTTTAATTATTTGTTGTTATTTATGTATTTATTAGTTGGTTGTATTTCCTAGGCAGAGCGTTCTTTATGCTACGTCAATGTTGTGTTAAAAAAGTTCTCTCTGGTCGTTGCCAACTCAAAATTCCTTGATAAGTAGTTGACTTGGTTCCAACACAACATAACACAACGCAACGCAAGAAGTTTGTTTGTTGAGTGAAACGTCGCCTGTTGATCTCGCAAGCAGCAACACGATCGAACAACACACCAAACTCTGCTCATCTCGCAAGAAATAACCGAGCTTGAGAAAGAATAGAAAAAGCTTGATTGTTTTACTTGACACGATGATCCGAAGTTCCGAGAATGGCCCTGTAGGGAGGGGCCAGATAAACTCTCAAATCGGGTTATGGTTTTCTGCGATCCCCGAAGAAAAGTAGCCGGAAAATTTTCTGTCAAGTACCATTTTTATCCCTATTCGTGAGTGTGATATCGGGTTCGCTGACATATCTGACAGCTGAAGTAAATACGAGTTTTAATTTTGCCAATCAACACAATGAGTAATTCAAATTGTATAATGATCGAAATGATAAAACAGGGACAGTTCTTGCAAAGCCCAAATTACAACAACACACAACGTTCTTTGAACTAAATTTAATAAACACAATTAATAAGCAAAAGTTCGATGTAGGGAAGGGAACTGATCAGAACTCAACGTGTCATTAATTCCACTTTTAAGTTTTTAGTTTTACAACCATCAACGAAAATAGTATAATTTAATAATTCTAGATTCATTGAATTCTCATCTAAATAGTGTACTGTGTCACAGCCATGCATTGTTTTTCGCTTGTAATAATATAGTAATTGGTGCGAGTCCAAAGCGATATCCATCTCGTATGTGGGATTCGAACCCACGCTCTACCGAGGTAAAGTCCAGAAGTTCTTACATCATAATATGACCCAGGTGCCTTGACACAAACAAGAGCTGTTGTGAAAGACCTTGAATGGAAGCAGACATTATATTACCGCCCCTTGAGAGTGCGTGGGGTGGGGTGAGACAACTAATCATAGTCATTCCCAAACAGCTGGGCCTTTACTTTATGTGTTGGTTGGAGTTTCCAGTGGAAATTATAGGCTGCCTTATGGGGGATTGCCGCGTATAACCCAACTTCCTCCTACTCGAGCCGAGCTAGTTCGACGTGTAATGCAGGTTGCCTGTCAGACGAGACACGGGGTTTGCGCACTCACTCGATGTACATAGCTTTCATCACATCATGGTTCTAAGCTATCACACCCCCACTCCACGTGACTATTCATCGATGGGAAACAAAGAAAATATGTAATAAAGGAGTGTTGTCAAAGCTGTAGGTTTGTGATTCATTGAAATGATTATGCCATGAAAGGTGAAACCCCTACATACATTGTACTTGTACAATCCCCTATTTGAGAACCCATTTTCACAAACATATTATGTAAACTTTGTACATCCTATAGCTATACACATACATAATGTCAATCAATTACCATTGTCTAGATGGTATTGACAATGACAATGCACAGGTTTGGTGTATAACTGTATACGCACTAGAAAATAATGAATTATTGGCATGTACCCTCTTGTATTCTTATATGATATGATATGATTCCAACTTTGAAATCTATTCTTTTTTAGACAACAAATTTAAATTTGACCACTTGTCCACTTAATTAGCCTAGTGAGCTCTAATTCAACAATGCTGATTTCGCATGGTAAGCCTACAGAGCAGGCTAGTGGTCATGCAGTTACCTGTACTAACCCTATACTAAACATTAACCTGACCAACAATAATAAAAACACTGGATAGCTTATTATTTATACAATCCAGAAATTAAAAAAGTCCGCCCCGACCGGGACTCGAACCACGGATCTCCCACATTCCAGGTGAGCGTCTTAACTCCTAGACCACCAGGACGGGTACATTAAGACGCTCACCTGGAATGTGGGAGATCCGTGGTTCGAGTCCCGGTCGGGGCGGACTTTTTTAATTTCTGGATTGTATTAAATAATAACATTTACACCTACGGGAGTGTTTCCCGATCAACCAAATCGAGAGACTGGATAGCTTGTAATTAAAAAGGGTGTATGTTGGTGTGTATTTTATACAATCATTATTGGCTAAGCTTTACGCTACTATGAAGTTGTTTTTGTCGTGTATGTTCCTTTTAATACAACGCCCTTACGAAACATGAAGTGAAAAACAATTACAACATTAATACAAATTTAAGTGAATATCAATAGCCTTGTTCAATAATTGCTCATTCCAATTAAATTAATGTATTCACGCTTTGGCTATCGGTTATTCTCGTTGTTACTTTTGATCATGCACGTACAGATTAACATTAACACGAGTTAACAGAAGTCGAGGATAATCAGAGCACACTAAAAGAGTCGAACAAGTGTATGGGATCGATGGATTATAGCCCCTTGTCTTTGTTGATTGGCCCATTGTGAAAGGTGGATTTGTTCATATCATGGACGTCACCAGGGTGTTAGGAGATTTCCCCTCTTACCCCTACCGAGCAAAGTAAATGTGTCTTCTGATAGTATATTTCGAAGTAAATGTATCTTCTGATAGTATAATGCAAAGTAAATTAATCTTCTGATAGTATATTGTAGAGTTATTGTATCTTCTGATAGTATATTGCAAAGTAAATGTATTTTCTGATAGTATATTGCCTAAATAAAATCATATTTCCATTTTAGTTTGCTCCCGTCTTTTTTGTTGTTGAGTTGAACGCCTGAGGGTACATCGTGTCGTGGATGTTCGTCGTGGACACGGCCACGATTATTGCATTACAATGTATGTTTCTGCACGTTAATTGAGAGAAACAGTGAGATAGTTATCAGTGAACGGGTTTCATTCCCGAACTTCAGGAATCGATACAATTAAACGACAACGTTGCGTGAGGTCTTCTTCGGGTAAGCCTAATTGGTTTGAATGCAAGAGAAAAGCATTTAATCCACAGTAGTAAAAATGTACGGAGATTATGTTTTAGTTAAGAATATCTGTACTTTTTCCCCATTTCTTATAATGACACAATCATTATGGGAGATAATAGAAAAAGATATTCGAAAAAAATTGCTTTAAAGTGCTGACAATTTAAAAGTTAAACTGTGGCATTACCATCCACAGGCACTCGCATAATATATATATATTTTATATATATATATATTTTTTTAACTCGGAAACTCGAAAGAATTTCATTATGTCATATATATATGTAAGAATATAAGGTTTTTAAGCAAAGCCCGATTGATTCATAGCAGTTGTCGTAAAAGTTTGCCCCGACCGGGACAACAGAACACAGCAGCACGTTAAGCCGGAGGTTCTGGGTTCGAACCCCAGTCGGGGCAAACTTTTACGACAACTGCTATGAATCAATATATACATATATTGAAATCAGTTTGTTTGTAGGATCGAAGTGCCCATGCTAATGGACTAGAGATCTTTATTGAGCAGACAATTTGTATATCATACTAGAAGACAGGAGATACACGTAATACCTTTCACAAATATACGTGTTATATTTTCCGTGTTTGATATTCTAGTCTCTTTGATGTAACATACGTGATATTGTATGTTTGTCTATGCGTTACAACGCTATCACTCAGTGTGATCTCTTTGTGTCAACTTTAGTTTGACGGAGTGGGGTATTGTGGGGCTGTCTGTCCGCGAAGAGATAATTTTTTCCACGATGCGTACAAATTTACTATCGAGCAGAGCATCAGCCGATTGGTTTGAAATTGAATATGCTGAATATTGTTCACATTTTTTTCTTTAAAAAATACTTGCAATACAATTTGTGAGGTACCTACTCTGAATTTATAATGAAAATTACACAATAGTGAAATCAATTCAATTACTAAATTTCCTTGGTGTTAGCAAGTTTCCTTGTGCAATAAATTTTGACATGACCAATGTACGACAGAAACACAAATAAAAGTGGCGAGCGACACTGGGATTTGCGTGGAAACCGCGCTCTGTTCACTTGTTCTTAATTACTAGGCGTCGTGCCAAATGAGATTCCTCGAACACTAGACGCCAGGAGGAGCTAGACCAAGTCCTCCCATGCCAAGAGTATTGGTTTTATGTTAGTTGGTCGGTGACTTGGCTGGATGATCGAGATTTGATGCGTGAATAACTGCACTCCAATTCATCAGTCTATTGATCGGGCATCCATCATTTAAGCTATAATAAAACTAAAAGACTACATAAACCATAACGTGACAATCGTTTAGTACAAAGTATTCCTCACATGAACTCGTTTATGCAATTAGTGTACAAACAAAAACTTAACATTACGAACCATGGATAATGTATTTAGGTAATGCAAATTAGACCCATAAATAACATAAACTGCAATTCATTTAAATCCATCGGAAACATTGGAATGTTCATTCGATGTCATCTGCATAATTTAATTGTCTTTCTACCGAAATAGGTCAATACACGCTGAATTGACAAGTGGTCAACGTATCGTTGTCTAAACAAACACAAAAGTTTTATGATTTATTTCATCAGTCAGACTGTTAGAAAGCCATCAGTCAGTCAGTCAGTCAGTCAGTCAGTCAGTCAGTCACTAGCGCCATGGTGCAAATATGCCACCTAGTGTTTTGTTTCTAATTGTGCCGCTCTAATTGTTGGTTGAAAACCACTTAAATACTTCTCGAGGGGAAATGAAGTAAGGTGATTAGACTATCACTCAACGTCATGTGGTGACGTGTTGACTCGCGTGGTTATTAATTGCCCGCACTTAGGGTGGCCGTGTCGGCTCCAGTGGCGAGCTGCGCGCCCCGTGGGGATACGAACCCCGGTCTGTCGAGGCGGGGGACTCATTAACACCACTCACGGCGAGACACTCGCATGATGGATGGGGGGGGGGGGGGTAATAACAAAACACGGTGCGTCGACGAAGAGACTGGAGCGGCTAAGGAGCAAAGAGACCTTATACACACACCCGTTTTTTGTAAATTTCAATGTACTGCCATTCACTTCTAAAAATACTCTCAAATTTTACCCCAGTGTCTCCCTTTTGAAATGAATCCCTCTTAGTTAAACATTTTCAAAGAGCAGTAGGCCTACAATACAAATATTAACAATATTCTCCCTCCCCCATGCACCGTTGTATACCTTGTTTGAACAGATGTAGACCTTTACTATCTTGAGCGCCTCATTCGTGGTGTGTTGTTACTTTATTTATTAAGTCATTATTACGAATCTGACCGAGGTTTGGAAGATAATTTCAAAAACATTAAAATATGTTTTCAAATTTTCTGCATACAATTCGATACATTCATGTAGAAAGGCTGTGTTTGAATCAGTGGCGTAACTAGATGATGAAGGGCCCCGGTGCAAATACAAAAAATGCCCCCCCCCCCCCATCAGATTTTTAAATTTATGACATTCACTGCGGTGACCTACCTCGTTGAACCGGTACTAAAATACGTGTAAAATATTCAAACCTGAGAAAAATTGAAAGTACTGACTTACCAATGGAATCAGGAACAGCGTTACTTCAGATTTTTTCGTCTCGCCTTTTGCTCTGCAAACATATCGATGGTTTTGCTGAAATCTATTTTCCGAGCTCTCTCTTGTTCAATAGATAAGATTGATAATCCGGTTAGTCTTTCTTGACCCATAGTGCTTCGAAGGTACGACTTGATCAGTTTTAGTTTAGAAAAAGACCTCTCAGCACTTGCCGCCGTCACTGGCAACGTAAGAAACATAATCATCGACTGTCACATTAATGTTTACTGTATCGCAAACCGTTATACTTTGTGAATCGTTTTCGGAGGTAATTACATTTGTTGAGCTATCACTCGTAGTAGCATCTGCATAACACTTGGAAACAAAAAAGAAATAATTTTAGTAAGCTTAGACACTTTCATGTCTTCTTCCCGTTTAACTTTACCTTTTGAGCGCCACTTGGTCGTTTTAGCTCATTAGACACTGTCACACGCTAAACGGCACCTAACAAACACTATTTGTTCTACACGTTCGCGCACAAGCACTGAAAATCTCGGCGTTTGTTTCGTTACCAACTGAGGTAAAATTTTAAAACGCACAGGGAGTCAGTGTTGCAGAAAATGTAGGGTACTCGCTTCGATATCATGTCTCCAAGTTTTAGCCAATCAGATTTTAGCAATAAATTGACAAAAATATTCTTACTTGGAAGGGGTTCGAAGCCATACTGTATTCCTATTTCCCAGAAAAGGGTTATTTCTGCACGCTCACAATAGTAAGGGCACACCTAAACACTTCCTTGAAATTATTTCGATAATGGGACATGTTTTCCCGCATTCACGTTTGAACGGCTTTCTTGGGATTGAAGTAAAGGCAAGAAGTGAATAATACACGGTAGAATTTGTAATTTGTATACACCGGCTACTGGCGCCGAGCTGCATCCTGTGTGGGCCCCCCCAGGCCGTGGGCCCCGGTGCAACTGCACCACTTGCACCACCTATATTTACGCCACTGGTTTGAATCCATATAATATCAACTGTCTGTGTGCACTATACCTTTGTGTTTAGAATAATTGAGTGCATCTGATACTAACTAACAATGAGTGACACAATGTAAACGATAAAACCATGTCAGCAAATGTGAAAATGTCTCTGACCATGGGAGCTATTAATCAATTTGTTCTACAACATGAGAGAACGTGAAATATGCAGTTGATCATTGTAATATGAAGATAATTTTTTGCACATGACAATTTGTATTTACACTTTTCATCCACACACAACGTAAGCATTGGTACATATTAACATTTTATATTTGTCCTTGATAGCCTAATTTCTATCGAAATAATCTTAATTATAGTTTTTTACAGAACGTAACACTGGATAAAACATTATGATAATTTCTCAAATGTATTTGCTCATAGTGAACAATTTATTGCATGCGAAATCCGCAAAACAACAAAAAAACAATTAACAACAACAATTGTTCTTCATGTGTATTTGAAGTTTAGGCGTACTTGTTTTCAAATCACCACAATTAGTAGGATAGTATATAGCCAATAGGTAGGTATACGTTGATAACGAATTGAAGGAGAATTATATTCGCATTCTTAAGTGCTTATTTATACGATCAAAATCAAGAAATCGAATTAGTTATATTTAAGAAAGTAAGAAACGTTGAAACATTTTAGTTAGGTTATACTAATGTTGACTTATGCTGACAGTTCTAAAAAAAAGCATTCAAGTTATATGCAATGATTGACAATAGTATCCCTCGTTTCTTGGTGTTCTAATGTTTTATAATTTATAATTTTCCTGTTTAATCTGAAACTCGTTTAATAGGATGTGTCCCGGTGTCCGTACACTTAATAACACATCACTCAATGCGAATATATTAATTGCATTTGTCTTCTTTCTTACACAACGTAAATCTCACACTTTGACACCATAATCCGGGTTGTAATTTATGTACATCCAATTTATTGTTAAACCTCAGGAAAACTCGGAGAAAAAATACAATTATGTTTTCAAGCATAACGGAATATTTTACCCGTATACGATGAGACGAGTTTGTATTTTAATTAAAAGCAACACTCGGCCGATGCATCGGTAATGAGAAAACTTGCCGCACATCCCCGCCTGTTCTGTAAGGATACCAGACAGGCCGGGCCGGGTAGATGGGTCATACCCGCCTCTCCTGTAAGGATACCAGACAGGCCGGGCCGGGTAGATGGGTCATACCCACTCCCGCTCTCTTTAGTCGCTCAGTATGTTGTTCGTGTGTATGTATGTTGGTATCTTGTAGTAAGGTAAAATAAATAACGATGTTTGATTTTTGTCTCAATTTCGTGAATTGAGTGCAACGTGATTTTCGACAGAATTGATACATTTCAATTCACTGACGAGAATTTACGTGATTCCTTTATGTTACACATGAGATTCGAAGTAAAATATGATGAAGAAAGCCCGGATATTACTGAATGCGCTCATGTTAGATGATGATGGTTATGTCCGCTCTGCAGTGTTACTTCATCTACCCAAACACAGACGACAGTTCAACACCACTAAATATAATATATCCATTGCTGCAGTCAGACCGAGGTTTTGCTGGTTGCAAATCTTATTAACTTGGATATACTATTATGAATACCTATATTGATTGTAATATTGATATATTTAAGCATGGGATTAGATTGACATGCCTGTTTATTAACTTGCACTGATCATTCTCGGGTAAATCAAGACCTATAGTGTGAGATGTCTCGTTGGTTCAATTTCGATACATTTTGCTTCAGAATTGACAAATACCAGCACATTCAAGTACATATCACGTGTGAGATTTCATTTTGATGTGTGGTCTCAAGAGTAACGTATCTCTGGATGTAAAGGAGAAAAAAGTTGAGAGGACGTCTTGCTGCTTTGCACTGAAAGCCGTGTGTATGAAATGAAATACATATTCTATATTCATACAGGGGATTTCAAGAAATCCATTTCATACGAATGTACCTCAATTCTGTATATATAGTACTACCATATACAGCGCACTTGTGACGCTGTGTGTGTGTGATGGATGAGGGGGGGGGGGGGGGGTGATGCCGAGCCTGAATAGGCACTACTTAAAATCTATTACTTGTTCACTACTATACTAACTACTGAGCTAATTTATTATTAGTTTCTCGCACCATTTTTGCGTATAGGTTTCCCCGGCGTGACTCTCGTAGTCTAGGGAACAAGGTAACTTGGGGTGTTCGTGTAGCTAAAAAGAAATGTCCAGAGGCTGTTATTATAGAAGCATCTCGGTATTCGCCTATGACTTGAAAACTGCGACCACCCGAATCACGTCCCTCGTTTGAGCCAAGTGCTATACATACACACAACTACTTCTGCCGGACTCGCAACTATATTTCTGTAGAACCTGTCGCGGTCTACTTTAGTGTTATGTTTGAGGATTAGGAGAAAACAACGTGTAATGTAAAAGCTTCAAAGAAGTAGCTCACACCTCTGCGTTGGCAAAACCCGTGCTGTCATGTTAACATTGTCAGGATGTTTCTTGAAATATGATGTGTTGAAACTGGCGGGAGTAAATAAATTATACGTGGTTCTTGTCGAGGTTTCGAGCTGGAGGTGTACCTACCTGCATGTACTGGGTAGAACATAATAGAAACACGAGAAGAAGCAATGATTAACTGGTTCTATTTTCGATATGGTTAGTCGGGAAACATTCGCGTAGGTGGAAATGGTAATATTTAGATCAAAACCAGAAATTACCAAGTCCCACTCGACAGGGAATTGATCCCGAGTCTTCCACTTGCATGTCTTGTCGACTGAACACATAATATTAAGATACAGGCATAATAAAAAATAAAACTATATAAGAGGTATTATCGTTAAAAATAGAAACGATTGGATTTTTATACTATTTGTATTAACATTTTATGTTCATTAAAAAAATGCATGTCTTAATTTTTTTTATAAACATAACATGCCAATAAGTGAGTCATGTGTGTAAATAAAGATCAGTATAACAGTAGAATTGTAAATATAAAATACTAAAGATTCTTTATTTTAGAAGGACTCCCCTTCCTGAAATCGCCCAATATTCATGTTTTAATATAATTAGTACTTAAATGAAAGTAATGTACATAAACATCGACTGAAGGTAAATTTAAACTACAAAAGAGCTTTTCTCTAATTTAAGAGGTTTTGTAACTGATTTGTACAGATTGTACATAAATTTAATAAGTAAATACAATTATAAGTCCATTACAAGTCTACCCACCCAGTCACGTAACTGATTTTCTGTATGGTAATTGAACATTTTAATGAGAAGTTTGATATTTTTCATGGCTGGATAATAGCACATGGTATCTATATGGGGTTTTAATATATTCTGCAATAAAAATTGAAATACGATCAAATCATTATCGTCTAATGATGCTAACATTCAGTCTAGGATTAGATTTTTCACATCATTAGTTCCACCAAACTAAATTCAATGAAATCATAAGTCAATTCAGATTCCATGTACGTACGAATAGTCACAAAAATTCCTGAGCCACGAGGTTTATTTTCATTTAATTGAAGTACCTGATTAAAAGTTTTTAAAAGCAGTTCCTTCCTTTCATCGACTACACGGGAATCCACAAATGCAGCTACGAATTTTAATGTGAGATGAAAAGAAGTTTCCTATTTGGTATGTACAGTCGTGGTGATGTCTTGTAAAACTCTACGTTCGTCTTCTTACTATGCGTCGCTGCAGTGCTCGAATTACCGGAGAAAGAATGGACCAGGCTGTTACAGAAGGCGTGTTGAGCACACGAATACCTCGACCACTAGTAATAATATTATTCTTGCTGATTTATCCTCGAGGTGCACGGTTCACCATGTTGGAAGAATCGTTAGCGTGAATATGGTGCAAGAAAAGGAATATTTTCCGTTGGAAGTAATTTCCCTTGAAAATTGAGTGCTTTGTGACCATCTACTGCACCGGGAGTGTTATTGAGGTTCAACATAATGCAAATATGACAGTTCAGACAAATTAACATTTTTATAACTCTACTGTGTAACACAAAACTATGTGGCGCGCTCGGGAGTGAGACCGTGAAAGAGGACGGACAATGGTGCATATTATCTAGAAAAAGACAATCGTGCACGTTTGGTCTGTAAATTAGAAAGACAAGTTGGTCTTTGTTTAACAGTCGTTCTGGTATTCAAATAACCACGATAAGGAATAAAGGTATAATATAAAGCTAAAATATGACACACTTGCTACGATAAAAAACTGAACCTCATTTACTGACTGACTTTACTCTGGCTTGAAACTTTAAATATGAAATACTTACGAATGAAATACGTGTACTGTATGTTATCAAATTATGGAATATTGAGTTAACGTGAAGTATGAAAATTAAGCTTTGAACGTTTCAAATGTGAAAAATAGTTTCATAATTAGTTATACATTCAAAATTAAACGTTGATAGCTCGGGGGATTGAATAAATACTTAAACAACGTCAAACATTACCTTAATACCCAAGTTTGGATGTAAGCAAATAAAAACTTTGGCTCTATGGAGTCTTGTAAACAGGGGCGGGGTGCTTTGATCATGGTTTGTAGCTGGGGGCAAACAAAAACACATTTTCTATGAACATTACCTTTTTGGTAAGAACCTTCGTGAAATAGATTGAAAGCAAAGTTTGCATTCCATTAGAGTCGAGAGGTGGCCTGAGGAAGGTATACCACGCGTGCGATGCGCGGTAAACTCGAGAACTAACTAAAACTAATCACGTGCTCGATATGCGGTGACGTCACTCAAGGATAATAAGTTACTTCATTGCGGGGGTGTAGCAGTCGAGAATAGTGGATTCCGATATCGTGTAGACCCGGACCAAGCTAAAAATAACCAGTAATTTCAGTCCTTTGGGGTTCGGTGTGTATACTACATTATGAAGACTAAAGTCACTTTAGAGAAAAATAGAAAACCCTGAAGAACCGTTTGTAGCTTTTATGTTAGTGAGAATAGATTAGGATATTAAAGAGTAAAGTGTAGCTATATTTCGAGGGTCGAGGGAAAAGTTTTATAGATGTCGTGAAGTGTTAGCAATCTCTTACTTAATGTAACTGGATCCCACTCCCACGATTAAATAAAACAAATTTACTCATTAAAAATTTATAGGCTTGTAGAAATAGGCAATATACCAGCAATATCCAGCATTGCTGGAGTGCCTGTCAACAAAACACGAGTCATTTAAACCGTGATAAAGTATGTACCGGTACATAGAAGAAAAACTGTTCTAAAATAAAATGATAGTTCCACCTCCTCAAGTGAGGCATGAGCATACACTGTTACACCGATCCTCCATAAAAATGCGAAAAATTAGGAATGCTTTGTGTTTAATAATTCCGACCTTTCAGTAACACGTTCGACTTTTTAACGAAAATTGAGCTGAACTTTATAATATCTAAGCCAATCGAGTCGACTGGACTGTGAGCAGGCACTCGTGTAAGACTAGTCCGAGGAGATCAACTATACTTATATCAAACTCGACTTCTGTGGAGGTTTGACCAGATGCACACGTTTCATCTGAAATGAAAAGGTACCGAGAAGTTCGACGAACGAAGTACTTAAGACAAACTTTGTATCTTCCAATCTACTCTATGAAGAAAAGTACCAACAGTCACTGAAGGGAGAACTGGGACCGAATTCAATTGCGAGAGAGACAGATTTACAGTAACGTTATTTCACCGTAGAATACTGAGGCACAAGCAATTTCTGTATTTTTATTTGACTTTTTGAAAGGTAATTTTCGGTGGTTATTGCTATAGTATGAAAGTGGTTGTTGAATACATCTGTACCTATTTCACTAAACAGGTTGCTCGCGATTATACCCTATGGACCATGTTGCAAGAGTCGGACGACTATCATTTGTGCGGAAGAAACTAAAAACAATCAACAAAAACGGTGTTATCAAAATCATCTTCCATTTTGTTATTTCACTCTTTCCAAACTTTTCCCAAGGGGTTGTAGTTTGCGGCCTGAACATAATATTGTGACAAGTGTGGTACGCCACCTTCTTGGCTACCATATACTTAATTTTATTTTTTAAAACAACATTTCGTTTGTCATTTATAATTTCTTAATGGACTGTTTTAAAGAATTGTGATAACGGGGTGTGGGCGCCCCTCCCCCTCCCCCCACAGCACTTGCTTGTGCGGTTAACGCACCTGCTGTGGGTAATCCATTCATTTTTCTCCTCTCTCATACATTGGCTTGAAGCATCCCAAGCTCATCTAGTATCCCAATAATAAATAACCTGCCCTTCGGTGGAACCTCCTCTCCCGATAATGTAGGTAGAGGTTAGGTTGGTCGTTGCTCGTCTACCATCTGTGGCTCCTGGCCAGCAGATCTCATCTCAATCAATCACCAGACGTCGCAACCACTGGACCGTAGTTCAACACATGATTTGAGACATTGCCAAACACGATCCCCTAGCGCCAGATTCTTGATTGAACAAGACGTCGTTCATCATAGTAGCATCTTTCATCCGGATCAGATACAAGGAAGTGTCATAGTAACGCATGAACCTAGCAATGAATTGGCTGTGGATTGACGTTTATAGTTACTGATGCGTGCGTGCTATATTGACTTTCATAATTTGTCAATGAAAGTTCACTAACGTATATATCCCACGGTTTACAGCTATGGAGGATATAAGTTGTAAATTGAACAAGTAGGTAGGGGTGGTCATAGCACAGGCAAAGTTATTGCTTTTCGTCAGGATATATTATATTAATTTATTAGTAGTTCAAAACGTTTCATTTTACAAGATGGTTGAACGTATTTCATTGTTGTGTACGCTATTTAAAAGGGGCTATTACCACCAAAGAAATTTTCCACATAACTTTTGCACAATATTACGCTAAAATTACAGTTTAAAAATGATGTCTTGTAACCGTGAACTATACACGAATTTCTAAAAGTTTTTGATAATGAAATTTGCAAGAATTGAAGTTTTGGGAAATTTCTTAAATCGGCTTTAACCTGCTTATTTTTGTTCCGCATAGATACTAGAGCATCCTAAAAGAGAGCAATCTAAAATAGCCCGTTATAATATAGTGTCTTGAAACTGATGTGCACAAATATACACTCAAACACGCAAAATTATGCATTCCGAAATCACACCACTTCTTGGTAATAAGCATATTTTGACCGAACAATCTGCCCCAAATAAAAGTATATAAATAGCGGATTTTCCGAAATGGTTGTCGAGTACTTCAATAAAGAGCAATATTTATTTGGATCATGATCCTCCAAGGTCACGTGGCTAGATTCTGGTTTGTTTTTTCTTCTTCTGTTATTTAGGCTGTTTTAACAAAAGTGGAAATTTTGATTTGTATAATGGAAGTGTTTACGAATGAGTGTTTAGTCGTTCTTAAAAGTTCACTGTCGGTAAATTTATGTCTGCTTTAGGCTACAAATGATCAAAATCCGTTTTATTGCACTTGTTGAAATACGGACTGTTCATACAGTATCGAGCACTGTGCGTGTGCGCGTGTGAATGTGCGTGTGGCTCGGATCGGACGGAAGCGTTTGCGGCTAGTGACAGATGATGAATTGATTATTTGTTGGCACCGCAACGAGTAGCTGAAGTTTCGTTACTGGAGGTGATCTGTTCGTTTATCGACTGTCATCACCTCATCAACCGATCGGCATGCGTGCTTCAATCACTAACAGAACGTCAGGTATAGTGGGCCACATGAGGGGCTCAACAGTGCATGCACTAAACAGGGGCTGCAACGCGGGCAATGTGTTAACGAGCGTACAAAAGAGAGAAGAAATTAATGTATGTATCAAGCTTTGGCGTTTACTAATACGATCACACAAAGAATTGTAACAAAATATAACAATGGTTGTATAACAATCTTCAATATAATTATGAATGTTTAGGGAGGGCATCTTCTATTCTTCATTTTTAAACGTTTGATTTCAAGATTAAGATTTTTTTCTTCATTGGAAGTACCGTATAATTGGTATAACATTTCACAAACTTATTTAATAAGCACCACACAATCTTTCCAAATGGGGTGATCCGTTTTAAAAGGGGGGAACTTAAGCTTCTTTAATGAAGCGCTTAAATTAAGAATCATTTTTCAACAAACTTGTACATTTTACCATTCTTGGGATGGAGCGCAACTACCCTATCTGCCATCACATTTCTGTCCGCCTACGAGTCTGTACGTATGTCACGTCCCGCGATAAAATTCGAACATGACCTCCGATTGACACGCACTTTTTGTTGGCATTTACGTATCCTTCAACTTTACAATGCAAACAAAATACAGAATGTATTTGGTGACCCTTGTCGTCAGGAAACAGTGCCAGCCACATCCAAAGGGGAATTTCTACTGACCCGGCACCTCCACCAAGAATACTTGATGGCGTAGCAATGTTATTTTCGTATCATTTTTAGACAATCTGTACAGCTAATTGCTTCTTATTTTAGGTAATACTATACCCGTGCTTATTTATCAGATTTAATGATAACTAATTTCGGCTCTCATTGGACATATAAAATACAGTATATTTGTTTAATTTAAATGTTTTTAATACATAAGTTTACGATTAAGGTGTAACAGCGCATGTCACTGGTGAAACACGAACTAGATATTAATGGGGATCAAAACGAGTACGTGTGGTTTTAGGTTGCGTTAGTAGAGTTATTTTAAAACAAATTATAAGTTCTTAATTTGCATAAAGATATTGCATTTCAAATGATATGTTCCGTGTTTATTTCTATAAGTTTATTCAGGTTATAGCTATGGCTTACACGGTTAGCCCGGTTCTTTGAATTCTGTAAGGGTATCGTTTATTACTCTTTTGAGGTATTTAACTAAGCGAATGACTCAATTTCCTCATTAGTTAGTGTAAATGGCCGAGAGTGCGGTGATTAGGTTAAACGCAGAGTATCAGCAGATTAGTCCCCGGTGCTAAACGTGAGGTGTAACTTGTTTCTCAAGTGGTTCTCTGTTATTGTTGTTCTTGTCATACCGAGTCCTTTTAAAACCTTTTTTTTTAGCAAAATATGTTTACCACCATCGAATAAATAATACATTGCTCCAAGTGTCGGAGTAAATTGTCAACATATATGCAACAATGAGTGTAGGCGAACACATCCACTGACTAAATAATGTTATTTAATTATCTGAATATTTAACATTACTTTGTCTACGAATAGAAATAAACGAGAAATTTCGAGATGTACAGTGAGAATAGTTGATTGTTTGAGCTAATTATAATTAATAATCATCAGCTTGTCATCCAGATTGCCCTTGTCAGAAAACTAATAACACACGAAACTCAGTCTCGAGAACAGTACAGAAATCTAATTCACATGAGCACCTCGCAATGTAATCTTGCGTGTTGAATGGTAGTCTCATCCCGGCGCCAAATATAACACGAGATATAATTTGATGAGAGCTCCTCCCGAGGTTCGTTCTTTGTTAATAGATTATCAAGGATATCAGAGGCAACACAAACTGTCATCTCTGTTACAACACCGCCGTCTTCTTCCCACAACCCTTTGTCTGAGTAAGCTGCAATCTCGGGGTGTCAACACTTCAGAAACTGCCTCTGTTTTAAGCACCACCGCGCGCGTCGCCACACAATAGGCGGAGCAGGAGAGGGGTAATTCTCTTTGTAACCACTCGCCTCGATACTTACTTATACACAGTCATCATACACAATTTACTACGCTTGTTCAGAATCTATTGCTACGCGGCTGTCGGATTCGGTTGATATGGTTTGATAATCAATCAGCCGGAAATGAATGGATGTACCATCGGATGAGGTGATTTATGGCAATGTATTCGCTACAGTCCCAATACAGCAAGTCCCACGTGATATATTGCACGTGTGTACCTGGGGACGTACACTTTTGAGTACATTATAAACCTCACTTTATAATACCCATTATTTGGCAGCAAAATATCCCCAGTGGATAAAAGATGTACAGTCGGTTTAATTGAATATGGGGGTAATGGCTAAATGAATGGTACAAAAATTAACGTGTGCACAGATAATACCCATTTCGTATGAACAATTTATGCACAAACGAAACGATTTTATAATCATCGGCCATAAATAACTTTTTTCAATGTGTAGAAAGAGATACTCTATTATGCAATAATTCACACATTTATGAGTTATGATAATAGCAACACATCAGCATAGATATTTGAATGGTCTATTCACGAGCACAACTACTTATGCAATTTGTTTTTATATTTTTGTTTGTCACGATACAACGATCCCACTTGTATATCTTCTGTACATCTATACAATTTTATTTTGTAAGTTTTTCAATAAAGCGTTACTCAAGTTGCGCAAAAATAACTTGTCTTCTCGCGGTTTGGTGAGCCCGCGCGCCACAATGTCGAATTAACTGTCAGACAAATCCCATTATCAGGATAGGAAATGACAGCCGGAAGTGGCTAGCCTTGAGGCTGGATTGGAAATGAAGGGGGGAGGGGTTATGACAGTCCCGACACAATATATTATCAGGGGCTACAGCGTCGCGCCTTCGGGCTCCTTTCGGAAATGAATGTTTTGGGAGAAATTGACATTTGCACGAACAGATTTGTAGTAATCGTTTGCAAGACTCGTGCGATTGACTGGAGAGCTGAACATAATATTATATATTAAACATACCAAAAATTCTTACGCAAACATTTGCAACAAAAGTTTTATTCCAGCTTGTAATGTTATACAAACACAAAAAGTAGTCATTGTATAGTATTGTTTCTTATTTGGTTTAGTTTTGTTAGTTTATTTGTGTGCGAAAGCAGGTTTAGACGCTGTTGTAGATGAAACTTAGTTTGGCAGACCCAATTAGAAAGGCAGTTAATAACTTTACTTCCTCCGGGTTTGCGAATATCTTCAGGCCATATAAAAGGTTGGTATTTTACCATTTCCATTCGTACCTTTTAGTAATAACCGCAATTTGAGATGAACGTTTTGTAAATTAATATGCATAGCAATAAATTAATGAGCGCTCTAAACTGTTTAGTAATAAATTCTCGGAAATTGTTATGTGAAGGCCTAGTAAATCTGACAGTTACAGATGTTATATGCTATAATTATACCATCGTCTTAAAACCCAACCAAACGCAACACATATTTCATTTTCAGATACTGAAGCTATCCAAGTATCGGGAAATGGGCGCCTTTCTAACAATGTTCTAGAATTAATAAACGAGGAGATATACACACCTCGTTTCTAAAGAGTTTTATTCAAAGCATTTTTGCAGAGGGATTTTCTCCAATATTTCTTATTATGTTTATATTAGTACTCAAATAACTTTGTAATCCGTATCTAATATATTTTGTAGTTTTAATTTACAAAGTTTCTTAAAGCGCAGGCATTTCTTTTACATTCTCATGAATTTGTGACAGCAGCTGTACAATCAAGATATATTAAAATTTGGAAAACTGAAGAGTTAGAAAACTAGTTTGAAAAATGCGAGGCAACATACTAGCATACCATGAAATGTCCGTAAGACAGTCGTCCATGGTGGCCCATGCGGTTTCAGAGTAGGTCGCAAGTGTAGGGACCAGAGACTGGGGTTCGAATCCCAGACAATTGTTACTTATTTCGCGTCATGTACATGTTATTGTTTTCAATAGCTCAGTATAAGCGATAAGTTGAAATCACAAAAAAAGATATGTAAAAGATGTGTACCAGATGGAACGACCGCAATCTTTAAATCTATTGGTATTTACACAAATATTAAACTTTTACAGACTGAACGGGGAAATTATAACAAGTTGTAAATTACGTACATTTAGTGTCGATTTTTTTTTTACAGGGTAGCTTTCCGACTGCCGCTCCTATATGATGCAAGTACCGGCGTAATTTCTTCATATAGAATATCGCGTTGATTCTCTTCGTTTCTCAATTATGCGTCATGTCCAACTAAGGAGAAAGAATTATTATTTACTACAATTCAGAAATTAAAAAAGTCCGCCCCAACCGGGAATCGAATCACGGATCGGTTGGGGCGGACTTTTTTATTTTTGAATTGTTGGATGAGCGTAGCGAGCGAAGCGAAGATTCCATTTCACTACACTGGAGAAAAAAATCCGGAATGTTTTTTTTTCTTTTTTTTGTATTTTTGTGTGTCTGTGAACACGATTCCGGCTAAACCGATACTCCGATTGCGATGAAATTTTATGGAGACCTTCGAAATCTCTGAACTTAGAACTGCACCGTACGAAAAATCGATCAAAAAATTATTTCTCTTGAAAATCGCAATTTTACGATTTATTTCGATTTTCTTTTTTGTTTTTGTTTGTATTTTTGTGTGTTTGTTAACACGATTCCGGCTAAACCGATACTCCAATTGCGATGAAATTTTCTGGAGACCTTTGAAATCTTTGAACTTAGAACTGCCACGATTTTGAGCGCAATCGAAAAATTATTTCACATTGAAATCGCAATTTTACGATTATTTTCGGTTTTCTTGTTTTTTCTGTTTCTTTTTTTGTGTTTGTTAACACGATTTCGGCTAAACCGATACTCCAAATTTCGATGAAATTTTCTGAAAGACCTTCAAAATCTCTAAACTTAGAACTGCCACGTTTTTGGGTACAATCGAAGAAATATTTCTTATGAATATCGTACTTTCACGATTTTTTTTACGATTTTTAGTGCGATATTTTCGTGACATTTGGGCCGATTCTGACCAAACGGGTGGGGCTACAACGTTCATATTTCACATGGACGTTAAGGTAATGGTTATGTATTGCTTTTTGAAAGAAAAAGTTGAAAAAGTTGGCCAGAATCCACAGAAATAAAGGTTTTAATATGAGTTTTTTGAGGTTTATAATAACAATTAACAAGTAACAATAGAAACTTGACAACAATCACCTACAATGCATTCAAAAAGCACTTGAAAAGGAAAAGTGGACCCACAAAAACTAAAAACTGACAAAAACGCTCATCCATCAACGCGGCGGGACTTAAGCGTTTTCCTAGTTTACTACAATTCAGAAATTAAAAAAGTCCGCCCCAACCGGGAATCGAACCACGGATCGGTTGGGGGGACTTTTTTAATTTCTGAATTGTTGGATGAGCGTAGCGAGCGAAGCGAAGATTCCATTTCACTACACTGGAGAAAAAAATCCGGAATGTTTTTTTTTCTTTCTTTTTTTTGTATTTTTGTGTGTCTGTGAACACGATTCCGGCTAAACCGATACTCCGATTGCGATGAAATTTTATGGAGACCTTCGAAATCTCTGAACTTAGAACTGCACCGTACGAAAAATCGATCAAAAAATTATTTCTCTTGAAAATCGCAATTTTACGATTTATTTCGATTTTCTTTTTGTTTTTGTTTGTATTTTTGTGTGTTTGTTAACACGATTCCGGCTAAACCGATACTCCAATTGCGATGAAATTTTCAGGAGACCTTCGAAATCTCAGAACTTAGAACTGCACCGTACGAAAAATCGATCAAAAAATTATTTCTCTTGAAAATCGCAATTTTACGATTTATTTCGATTTTCTTTTTTGTTTTTGTTTTATTTTTGTGTGTTTGTTAACACGATTCCGGCTAAACCGATACTCCAATTGCGATGAAATTTTCTGGAGACCTTTGAAATCTTTGAACTTAGAAATGCCACCTTTTTGAGCGCAATCGAAAAATTATTTCTCATACAAATCGCAATTTTACGATTTTTTTCGTTTTTCTTGTTTTTTCTGTTTGTATTTTTGAGTGTTTGTTAACACGATTCCGGCTAAACCAATACTCCAATTGCAATGAAATTTTCTGAGGACCTTCGAAATCTTGAACTTAGACCTGCCACGTTTTTGGTACAATCGAAGAAAATTTCAGAATATTGTACTTTTACGATTTTTTCCAATTTTTAGTGCGATTTTTCGTACATTTGCGTTTACCAAATTTCACATGAATATATAAATTCATAAAATTAAGGTTCTGTGAAAAAATCGTTACAATCGATAGCATGTAATTAATTGCGAAGATTTTTTAAAATCGAAAATCGAATTGCGATTTCTGAATAATTTTTCGATCGATTTTCCCTCCGTGCAGTTCTTCGTTCAGAGATTTCATAGACCTCCATAAAATTTCATCGCAATTGGAGTATTGGTTTAGCCGGAATCGTGTTCACAGACACACAAAATACAAGAAAAAAAAAAAAAAAAAAAACATTCCGGATTTTTTTCTCCAGTGTAGTGAAATGGAATCTTCGCTTCGCTCGCTACGCTCATCCAATAAAGGTTTTAATATGAGTTTTTTTGAGGTTTATAACTAGGAAAACGCTTAAGTCCCGCCGCGTTGATGGATGAGCGTAATTTTTTTAAACGAAAAAAGCGTAAAATTGTGATTGTTTTAATATGCAGATCATTTTTCGATTACGCTCAAATTTCACACGAAAATATTAACTCATAAAATTAAAGTTCTGTGAAAAAATCATTACAATCGGATAAAGCATGTAGGTTTTATTCGTCGAAGAAATGTTAAAAATTGAAAAAAATCGTAAAATTGCGATTATCATGAGAAATAATTTTTCGATTGCGCTAAAATTTCACACGAATATATTAATTCATAAAATTCAGGTTCGGTGAAAAAATCAATACAATCGGATAAAGCATGTAGATGTTATAGGGCGAAGAATTTTTTTAAAAATCGAAAAAAATCGTAAAATTGCGATTTTCATGAGAAATAATTTTTTGATCGATTTTTCCCCCCGTGCAGTTCTTCGTTCAGAGATTTCACAGACCTCCATAAAATTTCATCGCAATTGGAGTATTGGTTTACCCGGAAATCGGGTTCACAGACACACAAAAAAAAAAAAAAAAAAAAAGAAAGAAAGAAAAAAAAAAAAAAAAAACATTCCGGATTTTTTTCTCCAGTGTAGTGAAATGGAATCTTCGCTTCGCTCGCTACGCTCGCTACGCTCATCCAATAAAAATTAACAAGTAACAATAGAAACTTGACAACAATCACCTACAATGCATTCAAAAAGCACTTGCAAAGGAAAAGTGGTCCTACAAAAACTAAAAACGAACAAAAAAGCTCATCCATCAACGCGGCGGGACTAAAGCGTTTTCCTAGTAGTAAATAATAACAATTACACCTACGGGAGTGTTTCCCGATTAATCAAATCGAGAGAGAAAGAATTGTTGTTGTAATGCTTATATTTCAAATATGTACTTAAATGTAGTTTATTATAGTTTCTGCATCTATGTAATTAGATTTATTTAGTTGTCCTCCTTTGTAAATCAGTTTTTATAACTGAATAGGATAGACGTTAAATAAATAAATAATAAATAAATAATAAAAATAATAAATTCTTGTGTAGTAAATTTTTCCCGCTTTTTTTATTTTTAATTTGGTCATGGTGAAGTATTCCCTTATCCCCGGAAACTCTTTGCGCATTGGCTATGTGGTACAAATTTCAGTTTTCTCCTCAGCTACGGAATTATATTTGGTTTTGATCGCACTAGCTTGGCAAATATCTCTAAAAGACGGTAAAGAAAATATATAAACAGTAGAAAGACGTAACTTCATGCAAATCCTTTGAAGCCCACTTCGAGTAAATTCTCCCTGACACAAGATAATATAATTCAGACCAAGTTCGCATGCTAGAACTTTTACGGCCCACCTCCGAGCATGTTCCTCAACTAAAGAGCAATTTCCAAACTAATATTAAGACCTTGTTCTTTATTGTGTGCATAATATTTCCATATTGCTCTTGGCTATGGATGTAAATGATACCGGCGGATTCTTGTTTAAGCCTTCAACAGAATGGTCATGGAGTCATCTCAGTCACTCATATATCTGAGGTTTTACTGACTTGGTGTTGTGGTCTCATTGTGCTATAGCCAGATTTGTATTCTATATACATCGTTCGCCTTTTCATATTTTGATTGCTAGTTAAGGTAATTTCATAAGTTTTTCACCATTATTATTCGATATATTTAAATAAAAACTGGAAAATTATTATGCCTTCAGATTATTCGGAATAGATAGGGATGAGTTATTAAATAAATAAGAATAAACAAATTTTATTTAGAGTCTACCCACTCAGTTATATAACTGATTTTCAGTGGGGGACTTTAAATCAAAGCGACCAAGCCAACCCTGCAGGCCCCGACGCAATCGACGAGTGAGCGATAACCAACCAAAGATCGATATTTTTAATAGAAAATATAGCAATCAGTGGTATGGACAGTGCGAACACCCGCGAATCAACGTCAGAATCAACAAGGCCGATTCAGAACAACTCTGAAATTTATTATGTGCTTCGTTGCTAGGACGGCTCCAAAGTCACCGTTTACAAACTCCTAAGACAAGAACTGATGGACTTAAGTCCAAATCAGAAGTTAAAAAACTTCTGACATTAGCGGGAATCGAACCCTGGACCTTCTGCATTGGAAGCAGATACGCTAACCACAAGACCAACGAGCTACACAATTTATACATACATTAGAAATTATAGCTTAATACAGCAGATTTAATAAAGAAATAAACCAAAAAATAATTTGATAAAGCATTTTATAAATAAGTGTAACAAATTATATAAATTTAATGGAAAATGAGTATTCGGTAATCCTTGAACATTGCTAAGCCCCTAGGTAGTCGATCTGCGATCAATGCTGCACGAGCGAGCAGAATGAATAACGTATCCCACGCACACAGCACAGATGCAAGAGCCAAGACAGATGCCACACAAGAGTGCGATTATCCGGGACGGGACGGGGGAAGAAAACTTTGCTCTCGACGTTTCGCTCGCGCGTGCGCACACACGAGCGACGCGTTCTTATCAAATGGGAAAATAAGAAGATTCTGGAGAAAAGTCTATTCTGCAGGCACAATAGTGGATGGGGTGTGAATCGCAGCGGGATTATGCATGGCTTCGGCTTTGATGCTGTAGAAATCTGTTCATTTTCTCGTCTTTGGATATCAGACGAGATGCCTTGTACGTAACCGCCCGTCTGGTTCGAGACTGGGGCATGTTTAATTCAGAGAAACGTCGACTGCTTTTGACGTTATTCATTTTATCTACCATAATTAATTAATTAACTCATCAAATGGTGAACAAGAAACAGCCATTGCATAATCTACAAGGTACGTTAATTACGTGACCTACCTAGTACATCCCCACAAGCTATCCCGTATGTGGTATATCGTTATTTTATCTTGGGAATAAAGCAGCGAATCGTCAAATGCCAATCTCACAGTGCAAGTCAGCAGGGATGTTCTCGAAAGCAAACACGAAACACTTATTCCACAAGAGCAAACAGCCATACACGATCGAGATCAAAGGGAAAGGTCGCAAGAATGGAACTTTGTAGGGCTAAACGACTTTCCTTTCCCTTGTGGTTCAGAAAATAATTCCCTATACGCCCGGAAAAGATGCATTTGTGTGTGTTTTTTTTATCTAATATATTATGAGCGTATACATTAAGTTTCCAGGCGAAGGGACAAATCTCCAATATATTACAACAGCACAGCACGCTGGTGGATACATTATTGGAGCGCAGTGCAACGGGGCAAGAGAGTGGCGGTTTTCCAATCCGTGCACTTGGTTATCCCAAGGGAACATACCTGGAACCGCGACAACGATCCAACACGCGAAGCTATTCCAGAGTAGAGTATGCAAAACATTGGAAACCGCATTTCGGGTATAGGGCCTAATTGCTTAAAAGCCATTACTCACATGACGGACACTTTTCCGAGGCTATTATTAAAACTTTCTGGATAAACGATAGAGACAACCTCCAGGGAATGTTTAGTGTGGATTGCTTAGACCTACCTCGTGCAAGTTTTCAGAAACCCAAGCACTGGAACAAACCCACACTATACATCAGCAACAGTAGTAGGCATGTGTGGGGTAATTCCCCGACTTGGGAATTTCGCTATGATGGCCCGATCACAACATTGCTTTCAGTCACTGCTTCAAAGAAAGTCGAAAATAAAGTAAATTAAAACCAGTTGATTTTGCAAAGTTAGGTAGCAAACTAAAAACCTACAATATAAACCTACGCATTATTTGGTTCATTTTCCGGAAAGTTAATTGGCCTTACAAGCAAACAAAGCTACGGACGAATTGTTATGAAGATAGATCGAAAACTAATCGAATTTGGAGCCCATCGGCAACAACATTGCTATTTTATCTCACTATAACTACAAACAAAGTACCATTGTCATCTACTTAACAAAAACATACGTACAAAACCCTATAGCAAACCAATCAGTTCCACTGCATTTTGCTTTAAATTATATAGATTGCTATTATGGTTGTGTAATTTGTTCGATTCCTATAGATAGACGACAGGTTTGTTAATATTTAAATTAATTAATTAATCTAATTGAATATACTGTACTGTATTAATAAAAAAGTACCTATTAAATAAAGTCTGTTGAGCTAAACTTAATTGTTTTATCATCACCCATTGGCAAACAAATGAACATTGATATAAGTAAATCGAAAAAAACGAAACAACTTTGTCAGATATAAGGAAGGTATGAAAACAGAAATATATCTAAACGAGTGAGCGCAGCGAACGGAGTGATCTCCATTCAACTCAAACGGCGCTTATTCTGTTAGTCTGCGTGTGTATGTGTGTGTACGTTGAAAATCAGCCGAATTGCTGAACAGAATGCGCTGAAATTTTAAACAGACATCCGGTACGAGTTTACTGAGAACTGCTAACAAAATCAGCAAGATCCATAACTCAGAATATAATTGAAAATAGCTTCCAATGTAGAATTATTTTAACGAAATGGTTAGATTGAAAAGATATTTGTTTTTCGCGCCGTGAAATGCCGTGCCCATGCAAGGTCTATCAAATGTCGCACGTCAAGGTACCCCCAAATTCCGCTCGTAGATTGAGTAAACCTTGCAATATTTTTACGTATTTCGTACTGGCTATGTTTACCATAGTAGGCCCTATTGCCACAGATGATGGACTACACTTCGTTATATGCATTTCAAAACATGTTTAATAATTTTTTAAATACAGTCCAGAAATTACAAAATCTTTCCCGACCAGGGGATTGAACCCATGTCTCCCACATTTCGGCTATAAGGGCGCTTTAGCCAACGAGACTAGGCAAACGCCAAAGTCGTTGTTAGACGAGTGAGCGAGTCATGTGTTGAGTACCCGGGAACATTTGCATTTAAGTTTGATAATTATATTCGTATAAATAATAGGGTATTTAAGTTTAGGCCATAGTTTAGGCCATAATGCTCCACTGTAGCCTATGATAGGCTAGGGAGGCCTAAGGAAGGGGAAGAAAAGGAATGTTACCGGGTACTCAACACATGGCTCACTCACTCGTCTAACAACGACTTTGGCGTTTCCCTAGTAGTCATAATACCGAATGTAAATAAATGAGTGGACATCGCCACCTATACTCACTGTGATGTGCAAATAATATTCTATGCTGTGCCTTAATTTATATTGTTTCTATTCTTTTTTTTTAAAAGATAATTTGAATCGTTGTATGCATATTATATATTCTTTGGGCCACCTGTATAGATAGTTTCTTAGCTTGAAATGACTGTATTAGTCATCCCCAAACGTCTAGAAAACCCGTCCCATAACTAAACGAAGTCAACCGAAATGTTACGATTAAGCAAATAACTTAGGACTGTTTGAACTAAATTTGAATTTAATGAGCAAAGAATCTCCGAACCACGTATATAAATCTAGGTTAATTGGTTTAGATAAAACCGTTCTCGGATTTAGTACGGTACTCAGGTTAGAAGATACTCGGGGCACTCTTGTATTTAGTGCTGATTAATTCACTGCTCTTGTGTCCTCGCAGCTTAACTAATCGGAAACTTTTAATAGAATCGGTTTTCATCAAACTCCACTCTACCTTACTCCTGTCGGGAAAGAAGATATTACAAGGTGGGTGGCTTTTGTTCTGGCGACGTGACACGTGTTTCCGGAGAGATGGTCTGAAAACTTGGGTTGTTTAGCACGGTTTGCCTCGGGCTCGTATTCCACAAAACACTGGCTGCTTCACAATGGAGATTCTAATTCATATAGACTGAAGGAGGTAAACTGTTGAGCATTATGTTGGATAAAATTTCCTTCATTTTTACATCGAAATTGAAAATGAAAAAGAAACTATGTTTCGAGATTTGTAGCAAATTTTCCGCTTTCGGAATTGGAAGAAGTTTATACTTATTTATAGATTCTGCGCTAAGACCCGATAAAAAGTATTGATTTTTTCTACGCTGTCCATGAATATTTAAATTTTATATTTCTCTACGACTCTCGTTGCAAGGAAGTCTCCAAGAACTCGTGTGTAGGGATATCAAAGGAGTTAGTACAGGTTTCTCAGTGCATGTACTCTCGTCTTTGCTCACCGCGCAGAGAGTGTGGCCGATGAGAGTGCGGTACAGTCAGAGTAGAGTAGTGGAACTCGGGAACTGTCGCCCTCACTCGTTATCGACGAATTACTATTTGATATAGATGTCCAGAAAGTTTAACGGAGAGTTCATTTTTAACTTTTTTATAAAACAGAATGGTATGCTAATAACATTTGTTTGCTTAATCGACAGGAATCGAGCCAAAAACCTTCTGCAATAACAAAGGGAAGTTTACAAATACTCAACACAAAAACCGTTACAAGAAAAATAATTGTGTGGTTACGAAAAATGAATTTGATTAACTAGTCGAAAATCCCACTCGTGCATAACAAAATCAGTCGCATAAAAATTCTAACCAAGCAGGATTACTTTCATTAATCATCTATTTTAGATCATTTGTTGTTTTAGTATAGCTTACTTAATCAACACCACGGCGATTTCATAAGTGATTTAATTATGTTGGATTGAAATACTGGTACTCGTCATCACAGCTGGAACATCACGGTAGAGACGCGCGATACGTTCTAGTCCGTGCACCCCGGTAAAGAAAGGTACGTGTCGTGTACCCGTCAAAGCGTTCGACTTATTAGACTGGTCGTGTGTGTTGAATGGTTTGAATGTGTATTGCTATAGAAACACGTTGACCCGTGGTCCCTCAGCCTCGCGAGTCCGAGGCTGTCATGTCAAGTGCTGCACTTTTATCTCGGACGCACTTTAGTTGATATGACGGCGAGGACTTTTCCCTCTAAATACCAAGTTTCTTGTCAACCCAGCTGCGTTGGACATGGGAGGGGAAAATTTATGTGGAAAGCATGATTAACGATCAATTGAAATGACCATTAAAACCACGGGTCTAGACGATAATTTATCAGAAAGTCTAATGCCATTGTTATTGCACTCGGACAAGCCATTGAGCTTTGCATGCGGCCAATCTGCTACGGCTTCTTATTATTCATGGTATGTTGGCAAGATCGCATAGCGCTGGAGCTGAGAATGTGTTCAGCTGTTCTGCCGGTCGATTGAAAGTTCTCTTTCTCTTTATGCGAATAATTCAACTCTCCCGAGATTGTTTGTGGGAATGTATTCGAGTTCGGGACGTCACTTAGGAGTAGGAATTAAGCTGTTCTGTTGGAATGCACAGAATTATGCTGCATTGTCAGTTTCCGTTTTCTTTCCACTCACATGACATGACGGTGGTTGAGATATCATACACTTGAACACTAATTAATTACATTAATTAAACAACAACTCAACCTCACAACTAACGCATTACAAGGTGGTAATTAATTTCACCTCTCAAGCTGCACGTTCTACGTTATGAGTGTACGGCTTACGGTAGCTCGTAGACGTTATATTAAAACTGATGGAGAAGATTTTGCATCAGCAAACTGCGAGCTTTTCTTCAAGGTGGAAGCAATTATCAACACCTTGCAAATACTTTCAACGCTAATTGGGTTCAAGACATATTGTTCTAACAGGTTGAATAAAGTGGGCGTTTCATTTCTTTATCTAAGCACATCTAATAACATTATAACAAAGAGTAGATCAACAAACCGAAGAATCCAGCAATTTATTTAAGAACATCGCAGAGTGTGTTTCTGTTTACTCTAGGTTCAGGGCGTATTCCCACTCAGAGCGACGTCACGGGCGATTCCATTCTGTCAGTTTTGAAGAAAGTAGAAGAAACAATGTTACGATATAATGTTTCAGACATATAATAGTTTGTGTCTTGACATTCTGACGAGATTGTGTGGTAAACTAAGCATGAAAACTCTTGAAATAACCAACATAACTACATAATATATATTGTCAACTTACCTAGGTTGGGTAGGAGTCTTCTGCGGACTAGCTTGCTGGCCGGCAATATCCTTCCGGTAAACCGTGACGGTAGCCACAGTTTGTTTGGGGTTTAGCTCCATGCTGACGTTCCATTGAGGCGAGCTGGCTTCTGCCCCTAGCAGCCGCAACCCGCTCTTCACGCGAGCCCTGCAACACACGCACAATAGATAACACAGCAGCAAGAGAGCGATTACATGCTCCGACTCTTTCGCAGAGCTCCGACAGCTTACTGTTTGACACACACCATAGACAAGAGAGATACGCCAAGCTAGAAGCGGGTGTATTATGTTCATTTTAATTATTTAAGGGCTAGCCCTAACAATATAGATTGAAACATTGAAAATGAGATAGAGTAAAATATAACAATATTTGATATAATTGAATAAGAAAAGAAAAATCTATCGTCCTAATTAAAATGTTCCTAATTTTTAGTTTATCAAAATAAGGGAAATAGTTTATCTATTTGATCATCTGACCATGGAGTTTAAATAGTACTGTCGTACTCCATGATCTGACATTGCCCAAAACTATTTTTAAAATTATTTTTGGGTTAAGCAGTACGCCCGATTATAGTGAACATAGTGACGTTTACTCCGGACATATTCCTGTTCATAATTTTTGTTTTGGAAGGCTGATTTTTTCGTAACACATTCTTGTCTACAAACTGACATACTTGGAAAGTTTTTCTCGTTATATCTTGCACAGTACGATTGTTTTCTTCCGCCGGTACAAAGTTTAAATGTTATTATTATTAAGTGTGTCCGTTTGTAGACAAAAGAATGTGTTAGAAACAAATGTGAGTCTTTCAACCCAATAATTTCGAGCAGAGAGAGTATGTCCGGGGTATTCCTCATAAATGTCTCTATACTCGTCAATTTTGGGCGTACTATTCAACACAAAAATAAATAAAAAATAATTTTGGCAATGTCAGATGATCATAATTGATAAACAATGACAGGTTTCTTTGTTAAACATAATTTAAAAAGTAAAAAAATTGGCCAATAGAAAAAAGCAACAACATGAAAAACATATATACAAACATGAGGGAATCAAGAAAACATATAAGACGACAAATTAAATATAATCCTAATTGGGTTTTGGTATAAATGCTACTGTTGTATATTTCTAAATGGAAGTATAATGGAAATGAAAACAATACATTTAATCTAAATTGGTTGGGACTTGGGAGGAAAGTTGGGTGGCGCGGGGAGAAAAGGAAGAAATATCTCTTGCGACTGAAACCTGAAACCACGAAGATTGACGAAACCCATCAGAAGATCATTAAAATAATCTGTACTGGTTGTTCCCAACAAGACTACATATACTACGTGATCCAAATTTTTAAACGAGCGTTGGTAACCTGAAAAAGAATAAACACTCCAGATGAAACGCAAATACATTGAAAATGTTTTCACATAATGTGTTACAGCTGGGAAACACGAGGGTTACGTTGAATAGCGATATAAAAACGCGCTTCAATACCAAAAATAGCACTCAAATTAGTATTTCACATTAAATGTATAATTGTTATGATTGAAAATCTAAAAAAAAAGAAATTGTAATGGTGGTTTAACTGGTGTGAAATATGGACACCATATTCTGCACTCTGCTAAGGTGATCATCCATCTAGATATAAATCTATCTACAATATCTATATCTAGGCTATAATAACACTTTGACCCTGAACATCTTCCAAAGCCATCAACATTTAATAATTTGACGTGTCCCATGACCCGGCACCTCCACCAACGCCATATTAATTATTAATTTATCAATGCGCCCTTTGAACCGATACCTCTAACAACGACTTACATATATTAATTTACTTTAGCGTACTTCGACCCGGCACCTTATAAACAAATAAATAAAATAAACGCCATATTAATTATTAATTTATCATATGCGCCCTTTGAACTGATACCTCTAACAACGGCATAACTTTATAATTAACACTTTATTATTATTTAACACTGAAAATAAGTTATGTAACTGAGTGGATAGACTCTAAATACAATTTATTTTATTTATTTATTCATTTATCAATGTGCCTTTTGAACCGATACCTCCGACCCGGCACCATCCCCATAAAAATTTTTTGCCAAAGCGTACTTGGACCCGGCACCTCCACCAACGCCATAAATTTTATTTTAAATTTATTAATCTGCCCTTTGAACCGATACGTTAAGGTTAAACGACACAAATATATTAGTTTGGACCCGGCACCTCCACCAAACTCGATACAAAAACAGAACGTTGCCAAATTATAAACATATAAAACAGATGATATCGGAACAAAGTGATATTAAATCCTCAAGATGCGCATGCACAGTGATGCGACCTTTAATTGCTTACGTAAACAATGTTCCGTGATTTTCTACCTTTTTTACCACATTATGTAACATTTATTTAGTCCTTTTTCGTCCACGTAGACTCATACGGAGCAGACGCAGGTCTGAAGTTGGTAACTTCCAGGGACGAGGGTTCTATTTTTGCACGAGGCAAATTTTGATGTACTTGTTCTCCATCCTCATCATTCGTCTCAAATATCTTTTTATTGAATTAATATATACTTTGAAGCAACAAACTCGGTCATTTACTCTCGAGAATTCTTAGAGTTCTTATTTGGATCTAATCAAAGATCATCATCACCACGTTTCAGCCTTGAGAGTTGAAATATAGCCAGAACTCATAACTCGTTAAAATGTAATGAATCATCACTTCATTGTCTTTATTAAAACAAAGATTTTGTGTTGTTTGTAAATGATCAATGACACATCATATTTATTCAGCGAGCTTGTTCGAAGTGGCCGGTTCATTTGTCACACTTGATTTGAATCCACGGGTGTTGCTAAGTCTCGATTAATACAATGATGCCAGTCAACGAGTGGTGATAAAAGATAATTACAAAATTCCACTCCACGTTTTCGATACATTACGCTTCGGACCTGCGTCCCAAACGAATGATCAGAGAAGACGGCTTTGTGCAATATTATGTAAGACTTGAGTATGGGTGGGATACAGTGATTTGGAAGTGAGTTCATCTCAGGCTACAGTTACAGCATAACCGAAGCCTTCGTTGTTAGATTTTATAGTAGTTAATTAATTATAAGCTGCTTAGGCTTAAAAATACAGAAACATTGGGCAGAGCAATTATAAAATAACATTGGAAATTAAAATGCAAAACCAATGTAAAAGACAATAAAATTTCGACTTTTCTTCTTCTTCAAGAAATAAAAGTGAACAATGCCGATCAATACGGTTGCTTTGTCGTCTGGAGGTCGAATCCAGCTAACGGGTGTCTGTCTGTACTGTATACGCAATTGAGTGCACCCCCTAAATGATCTATTTACAGCTCTATTCACGTCCGACCTCACACGTAACCACACTAGCCATTAGGAACGCGAGGACGCGAGTAAGCAATTCAATTAGTCCTATAGCCCTCGCTCAGACTCACGAAGTGCTGACCGGCCGATGTGGTTTGCGCTGACATAATTAAATCGTTGACTTTAGATTTTGTGTAAATGTATTGACTATAGTCTCGGCGTAGACACTATAGAGGCAGACTTAATTATCGTGTTTTCTCCTCAACCCCCTCGGAGCGAACATTGGGCTCGGTATGTGTGACATTTCAAGTCGTGCGCGTCGGTATAGACGACCTTACAACGTTAACGTCAAGTTCACTTAAAGTTCACCAAGTATTCAGGCTGTACGTGCAAATACAGTCTTGTAGAAACTTAACAATGTTTGTTTCACTTATATTAATGTTAGATCACTCAGACACCTCACTGTACAGTCTTTGTATCTGCAATATGCGAATGAACTTCCTCAAACGCGAGGAAGGAAGTGCAGCTTCCGAAAATTTACGCACTTTTGGTAAGTATTTTTTATTTATGACCGTGGTTATGGTTCGCGTGTTTGTGTAATGTGTTTTTATTGTTATAATATAATTTGTAAATAATAAACAAATAGAACAGGTAATAATAAGATAATATGAGTAGTATTTTTGGCCCATTGCACCGTTCTTGTTATTAATGGAATTTTATAATTTTACTCTTAAGAATCGAACTATAACATTTATTTTACTAGGAGAAAACAACAGTGGAAAAATACTACGCATATTATTTAATTCGAGACCATTATGAATTTTTGGACTTGTCGACGGGTGCCTCCTATAAAACGCACGCATTATTTTTAATTTAATCAAGTGTTTTTAATTGTTTGTTTTTTACATTTTTTAACTTCACTCAAGGCCCAAAAGCTTTCTACTTGTGTGATATGCCAAGTGGTTGCGTGAATGAGGTTACTATCAATTTCATGTGTACCTATTATAATTACTAAGGGACAAATATACTGCTTTGCGTTCTGATAATTAAACTACGCCAGATTTTCTCGAGTGTTGGAATACGAGCACGTCTATAGACGTCGCCTAAGCCGCCAAGAAGTTCTGAGAAGCTATTGTTGACTCGGATGAACGTGGGTAACAAGACGATCTCGAATTAGCGCGTAATTGAGTGATTTCTATTGTAATACACAGCTCAAGACTCAGAACTAGGAATTATAACACTAACACCACAATCCAATAACGCGTAGCATGTCAAACCAGCGTCTCGCACTTACTGATATCCTAGTCAGATGATCATAAACCATTCTGTAGTGATATAGACTATAGTGAACGTGTTGGAGAAGAAGGAAACTATGCTCTTCGTTGCTATAGAAAGCAACACACACAGTGAATGAAGTGACCTGCTACAATCATATAAGTAATACTAGAATGGATTTTGCAGAATCAAGATTTAGTCTTGAATAGGTTTGTGTAAAATAAGAAGTATATACCGACATCTCAACGTGTTTATTTACGGTATTTCCATGCGAGGATAGCCTCGACAACAATCTCTCGTATTAGAGTGAATAAGTTCAAACTTCCGCAGACAACTTTTCGTGATCAGTTAATAAACGCCGTGTGTCTACCTCTTGACATTCATTGTACTCCGAATAAAAATAAAAAATATAATGTAAAGTAGCACTACGTAAATAAACACAAACTTGGCTACATAAACTGTATTTGTTTAGCAAATGAGATCTCTTAAGACTCGGAAGAAAATCAAGTACTTGAATCTTACTATAATAAAACCAAATTGTTTCCGAGAAACTTGGTGCATCGTTCAACGGCTCCTGTTTCAGATGAATGTTTAACAGCTGGGTGGAGATGTACGAAAGTAACGGCCAAGAGCTAGTTTGTGAGAGTAGTAATCTCGGCATTTACCTCGTTACTGGGAGAAACCTTGCATAATACATTACGTTCACATTGTCGGGGTGGGTAATCGAACTCACAACCTTCTGGCTGAGAGTTTCGTGCACTTCCTACCTACACTGTGGCCTAAGTGGGTTCACCACTTGGCGGAAATGTCAATATATTAAATTGCTCATTCGATTCTTGGTGTAAACCACGAGAACGATATTACTTAAGTCAACACTGATCTAGAACGATCGTTCCATGCTTCCTTGAAATGTTACCCGTAGCGTTGCAAATCGAATTTTACCAATTAAATTTACATTTTATAAACGAGAAATAAGACGAAATTTCTGTCTTCTTTCATTGAACTCTAGCTAAGTCGACATCGGGTTTCTAGCGAGCGAGCGGAAAATGAGTTATTGAGTTATTTCCAGAGCCCGAGAGAGAGGGTATCTTATAACTCTTCATTTTCCAATATTTCCTTTGCTCTTCGAAGTTTTCCACTGCAGTAATCTTGTACGTGTACGAAGACCATGTGAGGGGTAGGAATAAGATAATACGATTAGATTTATAAATCATTCTTGAAAACGGTATCTTTGTGTGTCTATATATACTACATATTCTTTTTTATAATGATATATTGAATTGAATTTTAAATTGATACTCCGGATTTAAATAAATACTTCTTGGGAGAAATGTTGAAAATAACACTTGTGATACTAATGCACACAATGGAAACGCGTGCGTTGCCAGGTTATGTCTTCCAAGAGGAAGATAGTTAGCATGAATCACACCCGAACAACGCGATGACACCAGCGGGAGCTCTTAATCCGTCCCAGTTCCTTTTTTGAAACAGTACGTGCCTACTCAACAAACACGAGTGGTGCCATAAAACTAATATGAAAGCGGTGAACAAATTGCAACATTTTCTAAAGTAGATAAGCCACATCTATTTCTTCCAAGTAGGACGTTTCACAATAAAGTCATCATGTTACTCTTCAACGATGTTTTCATGGTAAAGGAGCAAGCAAGAAAATCTCCTTCGTTGCAATATATATTTTTAAGTGGTCTTCATCAGTTATGCATAGATATCATTAGGATGACCTGTCCCGATTAATATCATTCAATGTTTGCCAATAAACCAGATGAACGTCTCAAATCATCGCAACTATGTGTACTGAAACGAGTTTAAAGTTCAGCTATTTGTTGTTATGATATTATTTTGAAAAAAATATACGTTGATTACAAGGAAGAATAGCTGCTTGAATCCCAAGAATTAACGTCACTAGAGTTACGAGCCATGCCGATGTTGGGTCTAGTAATTTTGTTCATTAAATTCTTGATTTTTGTTCCTGGACTCGTGTGATATACTTTTTTGTTTTTCAATACAAATTTAGTCATTTTTTCAGAAAATCTGGAACTAAATGTAGATTGACATTTTTTATTTATCGGGTTGTTTCGTAGCGGCGGTAGTGATATCTTTCTGTCGAAGACCATGTTGTCTTCTTCTGAAGGAAATGTGATATGAAGTTTGTGAAATTCCTCTTGTTTCTTGTTATTTTTTCCCCCCTTTTGTTACTATTAAAGTTTTTTGATTGGTTAACCTAAATAAAAAATGGGAAAAAACAATAACAAGAAACAAGAGGAATTTCACAAACTTCATATCACATTTCAAGTCCTGAAGAAGAAGACAACATGGTCTTCGAAACGTCGACAGAAAGATATCACTACCGCCGCTACGAAACAACCCGATAAATAAAAAAATATCATCAACGGGTAGCGAGACATTTAAAAGTTTTAAATGTAAATTATCCATTTTTGTCTCAAATTTGCCACTTACTTCAAAGGCCATTACATACATTTTCATAATATTACATCAAACAAATCCTAGACAATTTTATCAAGATATGTTTTTTTTAAATGCAGATATAATAATTGTGGGCTTAGATCCAGCTGAAATGCGGTAAGACTGAATGGCGCCGATATTTTAGGGACTCCTGTGTAACCTTATTTATGTTCAGCGTATAGTAAGAACTGTGTAGGCTCGTATTAAAGCTTTTGTTCTCGTTTTTCACTGCTCTTACTGGTTATTTTGGTTATATTAAGTGTGCAGAATTAGTATATAATAATTATAATATGTATATATATATATATGCACACATTGTATTTTCGGGTAGTCCGTGTCCAATGTGTACATATTCAATGCCGTGAAAAGTTCTGCGATTAATTAAATATATATATATATGGGAATTGAGAGCTGATTAGAAGCTTATCAACACAGATATTATGTTGTGATACGAACTCTTGGTTCTCGATATGAAAGTTATCGACGAGAACATAATATAGAAGAATGATTCTCAGTGTAAGCTCAGTCTTTGATGAATGTGTGGTTTCTTTTCTACCTCGATTTAACGCTTCAAAGGAAACACCATAACCTAAAAGGTGTAATATTTTCCCAAGAAAAACTAAATTGTGTTTAATCTGTGTGTTACGATGAATTATTGTGGATCGGACAATCTCATAGTGTCTGGGGCACTCGATCAAACTCGACTATCTTTTGCAAAAACGTATCCCCACCGAATGGATGTTCTTGCCTCGAGGCTGGACGACCAAGTAGACTCAAAGAAGAGTGTGATGAATGAGTTTGATGAGTTCTTGCGTGTTCTAGGGCCAGGCCTAGGGTGACAAGCAATGCGTGTTGCTGGCTACTCAGCAGCACAGCGAACTTTGCATCAGTTGAGGCTACTTATAGTTTGTAAACTGTTCTCAATCTATGTTGGGCTTCACTTTCAAAGCTGAGTCCAGTGGTAACAATTCGCTCGAGGCAATTTCTCCGCCCCCACCCCACGACCCTGTGCGTCCACTCTGTTCCCAACGACCACTTTAATTTATCATTGAGAAACATTATTTGAGGCGCCTCCACTCAACAATTAATTGAGTAAGTAAAAGATGCAAGGTTCAGTTTTTATGTTGGCATACATAAACTTGTTAAATTTATTTGTAGACCCACGCTTTATTCAGATTCGTACCTGCCCAAATAATATTGAGTTTGAGTTATTTATCCCAGACAAATTGTGTCACAGTATAAAAATACATTGACGATTCGTTTTTTTTTAATACTAGTTTTGATGAGGGTGTTCGTCTAATCTTTGGTCTTGTCTTCAAATAAATAAATTACTAATGTTTCTTTAAATATATTTGATTTGATTAATTTTACTTCTATACCACTGTTTAGAAAAAGATGTCAATGGAATAATAGACATAGAAAAGGAAATATGAAATGATAATAACTTTAGATATCAATAATAAAATGAACAGTGATCTAAAACAATATTATGAATCCTTTGTTATCAAGCTGAGCAATCAGTAATTCTATACGAAACGTTGCATTCTCTGTTTTTTCGATTTAAAATATCGAAGGCAGAGTTTTTTAATTGCATTGGTTACTCTGTTTCTCGAAGGAAACGTCGTAATCCTCGCATGTGTCATCTGAGCACGTTCTTCATTACAAACGCTCCTTATCAGATTACTGAAGGTGACACGAACTATACCCGGGCTCTTTATTTTCCACGACGCTGCAGCGTTATTGAAAGCACGAGCCTGCTGTTTACACTGTTTTCAGGTTTACTTTGAAATGATATATTTTTTAAGTTGTATACAAAGTAAAAAGGGGTGAGTTTTTACCATTGACGTTTTTTCTGCAGTGGCATCAAAGTCTCATTATGGAACGAAAGGTCGGCGAGACTTGCAGCACGAGACCCTAGAA
Organism: Sweltsa coloradensis; assembly: GCA_024449915.1. Classification (NCBI taxonomy): domain Eukaryota; kingdom Metazoa; phylum Arthropoda; class Insecta; order Plecoptera; family Chloroperlidae; genus Sweltsa; species Sweltsa coloradensis. The sequence goes on from JAMZAV010001122.1 coordinate 296,481, forward strand.
TACTCCCAGATAAAACACAGCAGGGTCGCAGAGTTCTAGTGACAAATTAAGTAATTTACATTGTTTGGCTGATCTGATGTTGATTTAAAAACGTCATATTTAAGTAATGCCACTGCAGTGATAGTTATAAAACTTTTATTTGTGCTAATTAGTTTGTATTCGTTTCGTTTGTATTTACTCATAATTAGAGGTACTAGGAAATAGCGTTTTGAGTATAGATGCTACAATGCGCTATTTTTCAGTTAAGACTAAGGTTTTTCAGTCCTATTTTATTTTATTTTCTATAGTGTCTATAATTTGTGTATACACATTTTTATTCAAAAAAGGTTTAATGTTAATGTTTGTTTAATGTTTTTTTTAAAATAAAAATAAATAAAAAATATAGACGCTACAAATCACTAGAAAATGACACTAGAAAATGCTGTATACACGTACCTCTACTCGTAATTTCATTTTCCCTCTCACCATCAATCCATTCAACTCTAGAACTTGTTCTTATCAGCACGGCCCCCCTAACGGCCCGGGCCCTCTCTGTTCTCTCCGTACTCTGTCCGTCTGTCCAAGGTATTTGTTCTGTCTACACAGTTCAGTTGTGACGTACAGCTCTCAGCTCCAGTGCAAACGTCTAGTGTTCCTCTTTTTTCTTCGCCAGTTCTATGCCCCGGACAACTACAAGGCTCGTTCGACTCCCGGCAGTTTCATCGTCAACTTGTTAATTTGTTTTTTCTTCGTTGTATCTAAATTTCTATATTCTTCTCCTTCCGAAACATGGCTCTTTGTTTACATTCTGTCGGAAATTGTTCTATTCTCTATTCAACCCCATACAAAATTACAGTCCACTATTTTTCCACGTGCCATACTCTAGGGGCTAGTCTAAACCTTAACAATTTATAGTGCGTAAGTTAAGCTATATGAGACGGGGCTATCATCCCCCAAATAAATTTTTTTACCACATAATCTATAGCAAAACACTACACTAAAATGGACCTTATATAATTATTTTATCGTGTAACTGTGATTTCACACGTTTTTTTTTTTAAATTTTGATCCAGAAATTGGCGAAAATTGGCGTTTAAGGATTTTCTTAAATTGACTTCACTAGCTTTATACTAGAGTATCGTACCAATCTACATGACCCGTTTTAGCACCATGTCTTTAAACTATGCACAAATATACACTCAAACACGCAAAAATATGCCTTTCAAAATCACACCCTGCCTTAGTAATCAGCTTATTTTGACCGAACCACGTGCCCAAATTACAAAACAATTTACAGAAAAGGCTGCCGAGTACGTCAATAATAGCCAATATATTTTTAGGATTAATATCCTCCAAGGTCACGGGCATAAAGATCGTCCCCACGTTATTTCTTGTGGGAGATTTTTACCGATGGGACCTAGCTCGAAAATTACCAACTTTGACAATTTTTTTCCTGGTCATGGTGGACCCAATAATTTTTCTGTTACTTTCTAAATTCATAACCAAAATATATATTGAGTTTAGCTGGTTTCAAAAAAAGTTATCCAGCGCAACAGTATGCGGTAATTGGTTCTTTTCTGACTCAGTGTTAACTAACGTGTTAATTTGTGCGGCAAGTCAATAATAATGTAGAGTTACGCTATTGGCGTGTCTTTGTCGCACTCATATATGCCGGAGGTGTATATACGCCATGTACCCCGCCCCCACCCCCACCCCACACGGGCGTAATGAGGGGCGGACGCCACCGAGGAACTCACGGTGCATACAAAGTCTACGTCGAAGTTGAAGTCACAACTTCCGCGGGCTTAAACTTTCCAGGGACAGCTCGTTAAAAGTAAGGTCGCCCCGAACTGAGCTTCGAACGAAGTGCCGGCAAATTACGGTGGTTAAAGACTGCGTCGTTGCGTGCTCTCGTGACGATTATTATTAAAATAATACGAAATTGAGACGTGGGAGACGTAGACAAACTTTCCCCACTGAAATGCGTAAAACAGGACAGCTTTTCAAATTCTCCAACTTAGTAATTTAATTTATTCGGTTTCGTATCGTGCTAAAATAGTCTCTCATAAGTCATAACTCAAGACGAAATTCCATTCTCTGCCCTCTCATTTCCTTATCTGTTTCAAATTTCCATGGGTGCCAACCCAACTTGGTATTCAAGCTTATTAAGTTTGCTTATTAATTTTCGTTAAAACGTGCATCTCTTTTATACATCCAATCTTCTAATGAAATGGAGTTTGTATGGAGATAAGCAGTGCTCGTCTAATACACAGCGTTGCCCATAGAAACTCCTCGACTTGGTAAATTGGATTTTCCTCTAACATTAAGCTGGCTCCTTCACGGCTGCATGTTTCCCTGTTAAATCACCGTGGCTCATAGGGGGAGAATAGGCGTGTATACTCTACAACAACTGTCTCGCATTATAAACATATGAGACGTACATTAGCTAATCATTTATCACGAATGCCCCCGGAAAATGTATCACTTCTGTTATATAAATAAGACGAAAGTAACGCACCTCTGGTTTTACCCGCGTGAGCACGCGAGCAAGCTTCTAGCCGCGAGGCACACGCAATTTATGTATCAATTATCATCTATCATTGCGTAAAGTTTGCTCAGATCGTGTTTGTCCATGACCGCTTAATGTCTACTTTGGAATCCTTAAACGCATTATGTTTTCGAATAGCCTCCTCACATTTTGCCATTCTCTTGTGGTCCTATTCCCTTCTTATTCCTCTTCCACCTCCTCCTCCACGGCCTTATAACCTCCATCCGTATTGGTTGAACCATACTATTTAGATCGTTGCTTGAACCAATAACTTCATACCCCCCTAAGAATCCATCTAAATTGTAAAGTGTCTCTCCGTATAAAGAATTAATATTAGTGGTGTGCGGGTACCCGAAATTTCGGGTCGGCTCGGGTATTTGGGTTCTATCCCGATCGTCAAAAAAATATACTATTTTTGGATGAGCGAAGCGAAGACTTCAATTTCACTGACCCCCCAAAAAATTTAGCTCGGTTGTTTTTTTGTTTGTTTGTTTGTTTGTTTGTTTTTTTTTTTGTTTTTTTTGTCTGTTTGTTCGCACGATTCCGGGCAAACGGCATATGCGATCTTGATGAAAATTGAAGGGGACCTTCGAAATCTCTGAACTTAGACGTGCCACGTTTTTGGGTACAATCGAAGGAATATTTCTCATGAATATCGCACTTTTACGATTTTTTTCGATTTTTAGTGCGATATTTTCGAGACATTTGGGCCGATTCTGACCAAACGGGTAGGGCTACAACGTTCATATTTCACATGGACATTAAGGTAATGGTGATGTATTGCTTTCTGAAAGAAAAAGTTGAAAAAGTTAGCCAGAATCTATAGAAATAAAGCTTTAAATATAAGTTTTTTGACTTTTTAGTGCGATATTTTCGTGCCATTTGGGCCAATTCTGACCAAACGGGTGGGCCTTCAACGTTCATATTATACATGGACATTAAGGTTATGGTGATGTAGTACCTTTTAAGAGAAAAAGTTGAAAAAGTTAGCCAGAATCCATAGAAATAAAGCTTTTAATATAAGTTTTTACGGTAAATAATACCAATTGACAGGTAACAAAAGAAATTTGACAACAATCACTTACAATGCGTAGGTAGCAAAACAAAGCACTTGCAAAAGTAAAGATATCCCACGCAAACTAAGAACTTTAAAAAGCTCATCCATCAACGCGGCGGGACTTTAGCGTTTTCCTAGTCTAACAAAAATGTTTTTGGGTGATGGTGGAGGTGCCGGTCCAGGATTTACAAACACTTTTGGTGGAGGTGCCGGTCCAGACATTTTTATTTTTTGCATTAAAATGCCATTCATTGAAAATCCAGGCAATAGAAAGAAATGAATGTAAATTATAATGAAATTATAATGTAAGATTCTTCACAAGTTCAATTCATGTTCATGGTCCATTTCTAACATGTAGGCCTAGTATTTATTATAACGGTCGTCTTTTCCCTCCCCGACCGGAAAGTCCGAACCCGACCCGACTGTCAAAACCTCTGCCCGCACAGCCCTTATTAATAGACCACACAATAGTCACATATTATGCTTGTTGTTTTTTTAATTGCCTTCTGCTGGTTATCTAATCAATTTTGTGAAAAATCCAATGAAATTGAACGAAATTTAAATTGAACGTGAACCATTCCATTATTCATTATATTAGTGGTCGACTGGCCAGTGCTCCGTAAATTATTTTGACAAAAAAGAAGAATTTCTATACTCAAAGATAGAACTAAACGTTTAAAAAATACATTTTTGAATTATTTTGAAGCTCAAGCTAACCACTTACTTGTGCAAAACCATGCCGTATACTGCATGGTTATATATAATATTTTTCTCATAAAAATCAACAAAACACGATGAAGTACGCTTTTAGATGAATTACAAGACGGAGATAATACTTTCGCTTTCTTCGGCAGTTTGTCTACTCTTTAACTTCACCCTTTGTTAAACATATCTTTGCCCTTAAAAACCGTTTAACATAAGGGCGCGATGGGACAGAAGGGTGGGAAGAACCTTCTTAACGCCTTTCTTTGCCTAACTTACTCGACTATACTTTCCACTCCAAATCACAGATTTCGTATACACAAAACAGACACAATGAAGAAAAACGTTGTTCGCACAAGGGCTTTGAAGATTTCTGCATCGAAAGATCAATTCAAAAGGAAGCTGCGAGTTTTCTAAAAGATGGCAAGAAGATTGCGACTCTAATTTATTCGCCAACTTCAATTAATTAATCTCTTAAGAGTCTGCTAGTTTTTTCTGCAAACTCAATGGAAGCTTCAGCAGCTATTTGCAATTTTTCTTATTCCTTCGAATCTCGGTGCAATTAATTTCTTCTAAGAGGATTTTTCCCCCGTGATGGAAATGGGAAACGAAATAGGGATGGGTGGCAGAGGGGCGGAGGGAGCGGGAGCTAGAAAGAATAGGGGTTTGAATACTGAGCACGAAGACACTGCGTCCGCAAACTGGGGATTTTTAAAGCTCCTCTTTAATGAGTTACTAAATTGTCAATTTAGAAGTTTTCGAACCATTGCGCTCCCCCGACTGCAAGTATTTCCATTTAGTTTGAATTTTGATTTGGCACATTTACAACATTAACGTCCGCGCAACTACTCTTTACAGATACGAAAACGTTAACACAATAATTCAATTGAGCAAAAAGTAGTTCACATCGTTTTCGAATCTATCAGTTACCGTGTCCATCCATGTATGCATAAAAAAGCTAACATCAATTCCTTCAGTCAGAGTCTCTTTTAATCTCTAGTGTACATGGCCAATTAAATTCTATGCACGTCCGTGGAAGAGACAAATGAAGATTTATAATAGTGTCCGGTCACCGTGCACGTAATCAATGGAAGAGCTTACCTGATGACGAAGACTGAGACGGGGAAGTCAGTCCGTGGTTGCAAGAACACCGGGATGTGAAGCCGCGACAGGGGGTAGAGAGGCACGTGCGGTACCATCAGGGTCAGCATGTCGTCGGAGCGCAGCTCGCGGTAGGCGGAGCGCGCGGGTACTAGCGGCACCGAGACGAGCGGCGTCACCGGCTGGATCTGCACCCGAGGGACGCACCCTCCGTCGTCCTTGCCGTCCCCGGGAGCGCGGGGCTCGAGCACGGAGTAGGCCACCTGCACCAGCCGCTGCGGCGACTTGACGAGCTTGCCGCCGCGCCCGGTGGTGTCGGGAGGCGGCAGTGGCGCCCACCACGACGCTGGTATCGTCACCTGGGCGAGGCAGACGCCGTCCTCCCCGTCCGGACTACACGCGGCGGTGAGCGGGGTGCGGTCTGCAAGGTTCGCGTGCAGCATGATGCAGACTCGCTGATGTCGGCTCATGGCGCGCCGACCGCCGGGGTCCGAGCCCGCGTGGAAGAGGACGCGGAGGACGGGAGAGTCTCGCGGGATCTCCGTCCTCACGATGTGCGCGCTCATGTCCAGGTGGTGAGACGACGACGTGGAGATGTCCATGTCGATCATCACCGACGAGGTGGAGGTGTTGGAGGGGGTCTTCTCCGGGAGGGGGAGCGAGTCGAGGGGGTCGGGGACGATGTACCGGGCGGGAACCGTCTGCTTGGTGGAGAAGGGCCCGTACGTCGCGCGGATGGAGATGGGCTGCGAAGTCTGGAAGACGGTGAACTTGTCGACGCTGAGCACGGAGGAGCTGGCGCTAGTGGCGGGGGTGCTCACGTCTCTAGAGGAGGCCGGAGCCCCCGCCAGGTCCGCCACTGCCGGGTAGTACTGCCGCGGCGTGTGCTTCAAGAAGAACCCACCATCCTTGTTCTCGAAATGGACTTCCACTGTCCCGGCAACGCCTGGAAAATAAAATAAACATTTGTTATTATTAGTGATGAAGAATTGATTACAGTTACAATAACTGGAAACGAGCAAACAATTTTTTTCAATAATAGGCCTATTTCGTTTTAAGTCTTTAATTTTTATAAGAGATCATATTTAAATACTATGTTATTTATCATACACTTTGAAGTACTTTATTCGTGCGCTTGTTGTTTATTTTTGCAGGATTGACAAGAGCCTTACCAATTAGCTGGAGTTTTAAAATACAATCGTATAATGAAAAGCAGAGAGGGGGAGATGAATGAAAAATGTGAGCTCGGCGCTCGTTAAGAGTTGCAATGGGAATGTAATTTCACAAGATATAATTCTCTATTTCAGTTTTGTAAAAGCAGAATAATATGTAGGGTTTATACTGGCATTAAGCAGACAAAAAGTAAAGCACTCTGTTATTATCGAGAGCTTTTTGTGGCACACCCTCAAGTTATTATAGGACTACACGCATTAATCCGGATTATCTTTCAAATGCGTATACGTTCAGTGTGCAAATTTTTGTAAATCACGGTGTTAAGCGACTAAACTCACCACGAAAAGGCATAAATGAGAGCGATGGTTTGGTGTGTAATATTTAATATGTTACCCGGAACACAAAAAACCCTGCTGAGTTGAGCTACTGATCGCGGGTTGAGTGAGTGTGAGCACGTGTGGTGTGGCGTCTTGTCACGTTCTCGCCGGTGTACGGAGCGGAGCTTAGAGGGCGCAAATAAATGTACTCAATCCATTTTACCAGAGTGATTCGAAGGAAGGGGAAAGAAAAGAGCGAACAGTTTTTAATCAAAGAGGGAGAGATACGATTCGAACGATTTGTTCCTTAAAGACCGGATTGGATGTGAATTGTGAAGCGTACTCCTTGATTGTGTATCGACGTCGTCTTCGTCGTCGTATCCTCCTGTGGATAGTCAACCTACTCCGTTCGAGTGGATTGCTTGGATGTGGATTCAGGGTCTCTTCCACAAACAAACTGTTTACTGTAGCTCCCAGCGGTGGAATTTATACATGAAATGCTCGACGCTGTGCGTGTATACAACACGATTGCAACAGCCAGCTCGTCAGTATAACCGCGGCAGTAGCAAACACTCGACGAGAAGACGACGAGAGCGACTGTGAAGTGGACGCTGTCTCGAATAAAGCTTCAATCTTCTGTTTTGCACGTGCACGTTTCTTGTGATATCATCTACGTTGGTTTACTGAGTGGGAACACAATCGTGATTTGTAAGGATCGGGGCCGCAAAAATAGCGTAAATCTTTAATCCCGAATATTGTAAACACCGAAAGTGAGCAATTTTGTTTGCCTTCTTTGGAATACGCAATTTACTTTGTATCAAGGATACTATTATACACTTCGTTTGTATTATCCACTTTGTATAACTATATTTACTTTCTATACCCTTTGTTTGTCATTTGTATCATAAGAGTACAAGAAATTCCCAGTCTTGGGAAGGAGCTTTAATGGGAACGCGTTCCTTTTCTTACACCATGGAACTTGGAACGTAAAAAGTTACTATTTCGTGGGAAATTGGAACGAATTTAACGATCCTTTATAAGTATTTTTCGCCGTCGTAATCCCGCCCGTCGAATTCAAGTAACCGATATAGTAAACAACAGCATATAAAATATCTTAGATTTCACGTGTTTTTTAAATGGCTCCACCCCTTGTCAGATTCCGAGTTGTGAAAGCAGACTGATCCATTGGGAACATTTTCGTCAGTTATTTTTTATCCCTTTAATAAATAACATCAATGATAAATTAACTCCTATCACATTTATTTTTATGTACATTAGTGATTTTAAAAGGAACGTGAAAGAAACTAAGTTCTTTTTAGGAACGTCTCAGTTCCTCCCTTTTTTTAAGGAAAGAACTTGTATCAATTCCTTTTAAAGCAGAAGAAACTTAACTTTTCAAAGTCCTTTTTTTGTGGGGGGGGGGGGGGAGCTTTTGAGTCTAGGAAGAGTAGATTCAGCACAGTGATATTTCTTTATAAATAACTAAATACAACTTTTTTGAAATTACCATTGTTCCCGTTGCGCCGAAAAGTAAAGGTTCAAATAGTGAAAACATAATTTAGTTTAGGGCCTACTTGTGTCAACAAGTTTCTACGTATTTGAATGAAATGCTCACTTTTAAGTATTTTAGTTCATAACTATTATCCGTATGAAATATACGTATTTATAACTTATCCGCTCGTAGAATGCATTTCCAACAATGTACCGTTGAATTATAAGGCTCCTTCTCAAAGACTCGCTATATTATGAAAAGAGTAACTTTTAAATCAGTCAGTGAGTACTCTGCTAACAAATTTACTCGCGGATATGACAACACAAAAGGAAACTCCATTATTCATGACGATAATTTGCACACTTTCCTACACGAGATTCATTCGGAACATGGTAGGTACTGTATAGAATAGATCGAGACGCTTCGAAGCAGGGGAGGGAGCGTTACGTGGATTACGTAAGGATTCAAAGCATGCACAAGTAAATTACCTGTTGGCGTTGCATTTTAACGATGACGAAGATTGGACGCCACGTTTCGTGTTCACGTATCGAGGTTAATAGAGACGATAAACGATAAATGACTATATGTGTTTAGATGTACGTCCATTACAGGGGATAGTATAGTATCGAGACATGTTTTCGAAGAGAAAAGACTGATGACGATTACTATAATTAATTACTTGTAGTTACAAAACACGTAGACTCCTTTAAAATGATCAAGTGCAACTTGAGCTAACTGTTATTGGCGGTGTATTTCTCCTCAAAGTGCATTCGGGTACGTAGCGGTATAGGAACGAATTGTCTAGCTCCACTAAGGAAGTAATGTGGGTGGGGGGTGAAGAGTCGCTTCCTTGCTACGAGAGAAACGTCCATATAGTTCATTGTTAATATTTTTGTACGTATTAGGAAGCTTCGCAAACGCTTTTCCAGGCGCGTTGTTGGATGAGCGTAATTTTTTTTAAACGAAAAAAGCGTAAAATAGAGATTTTCATAAGAAATAATTTTTCGATTACGCTCAAATTTAACATGAATATATTAATTCATAAAATTAAGGTTTGTGAAAAAATCATTACAATCGGATAAAGCATGTAGGTGTTATAAGTCGAAGAAATTTAAAAAATCGGAAAAAATGTAAAATTGCGATTATCACGAGAAATGATTTTTCGATTGCGCTCAAATTTCACACGAATATATAAATTCATGAAATTAAGGTTCAATGAAAAAATCATTACAATCAAATAAAGCATGTAGGTGTTGAAAGCAGAAGAAATTTAAAAAAACGAAAAAAGACGTAAAATTGCGATTTTCGTAAAAAAATAATTTTTTGATAGCGCTCAAATTTCAAATGAATATATCAATTCATAAAATTAAGGTTCTGTTAAAAAATGATTACAATCGGACAAAGCATGTAGGTGTTATAAGTCGAAGAAATTTTCAAAAAAATCGAAAAAAATCGTAAAATTGCGATTTTCATGAGAAATAATTTTCCGATTGCGCTCAAAAACGTGGCAGTTCTAAGTTCAGAGATTTCAAAGGCCTCCATAAAATTTCATCGCAATCGGAGTATCAGTTTAGCCGGAATCGTGTTAACAAATAGACAAAAATACAAAAAAAGGGGGGAAAAAAAGAAAGATAAAAAACATTCAGGATTTTTTTCTCCAGTGTAGTGAAATGGAATCTTCGCTTCGCTCGCTACGCTCATCGTTGTCAATTTAATTAATAGCGTCAAAGAACATCCCCCAACTTCTTTCGCGTTTTGAATGTTGTGATATGATATGCGAGCTTTACGTCAGTGTTAGACTCCTTGTCTTATTGGTTGCTCTACCGGCGCCCGCGCGAATATTGTGTAATTCACAGCGGAGCTCGGTAAAGTTTGCATGGCCGAGAGTCGAGTTGCATGTCTGCTATATCTTGGGGGGGTCATCCATCTAGTTCTACTACACTTGTACACACAATAGCACTTTATTGTTTGGCCGGATATATTTCACAACAAACTTCTTTGCACAAAACGACGACGGACCAAAATACTGTTCTTGACAAATATTGTAAAACAAGAGTGATGAATAGGTTTTTGTGTTTTGTTTTTTGTTTATTGAGTTTTTCCCTCAGTTTTTTTTTAATATCGCTGACGTTATTTCCGCATTTCGTCTTTCTGAAATCCGTTATTGATTTCCGTTACGTCAATGCCTAGCCCCGCATACAAAATATATTATACTTGAAACTCGAAAGTTCACTTTGGCCCGTCATTCTCTTGCGAGCGAGGCTTCCTGTTTCTTTTGCGCCGCACGCGATTTTCTCCCTCAAGCCCAAAAAATACATTTAAAGTGGGATTTATTTTTGTTTAATCGTTTTGCGTGTGAAAGAGTTATCATAACATCGAGATCAAATATTCAATTAAGTGGAGTTCTAATTAGTTCGCCCGCTTGTCACGTGATCAAACAGAGAGCCACGTGGATGACTACATAACACACACATAACAAAAACTTGTAGAAATACAGCCAAACCTTACACACTCAAAAGAAATGAGATCTAAAAAAAGGGCCAAGCTCATCTACCCTTCCACATTTGCGCATTCTTAATTCATAAACGTACAGTGTCCCATAACAGCATCCTCGAAAAGCTTGGCAAAATAGAATTTGCGATTATTAATTTAAACGAAATAGTTCATCCAAGTTCTTTTTTCTAATTAATTAAAACGTAATAACATGCAAATTTTATTTTGCCAAGCTTTTCGAGGATGCTGTTATGGGACACTGTACGTTTATGAATTAAGAATGCGCAAATGTGGAAGGGTAGATGAGCTTGGCCCTTTTTTTAGATCTCATTTCTTTTGAGTGTGTAAGGTTTGGCTGTATTTCTACAAGTTTTTGTTATGTGTGTGATCTCATTACTTTTTCAAGTTCCATTGCAAAATTATATGTTAAAATATAATAATTTTATCAAAGTTGATTTAATTTCTATGGTATTAGCAATAACAATATAGGATGTAAAATATCTAGACCCGGATTCATGTACATCCTGGGTATAGGTGGTATAACCATGGTATAACGACGGTATAAGGACTGGACCCCAATTCTTGAGTTCGTGGGAGATGACTGTTGAATGAAAACGCAATTTGAAAACGAAGTCGTTTTCGTTTGACACTTTAAAAAGATATGCGTATAGCAAAGAGCTCGAAAAAGTTCTATATTTATTCTAGATGGCAGTGCCTTCATAAACGCTGGCCAATCGAAAGACGAGTTGCGTGAAATGATTTGATTGTTGCAATTATGTAAACAAACAGATGAGCAAGCGCATATTATTTTGACACCTTGCTTCGACATTGTGTTTGTGTGTATTGTGTGACAGAACTATGTTGTGCTGGCCTAGGGTTGGCTAGGCTTGCCAAACATGTAATGTAAGTAATAATTTTATCTAGTCCTATAGCCTAATGGAACTTTAGACCTACACTGTTGTACTATAAATAATTTTCTACATCTGGGCCTAGGTCAGGGACGGTTTCTGATTTGTTTTATGAGAGTATAATGACAACTTTTCTCATTTCACACATAGAAGCAAATTTAAAATGTCCGCCATTTGTTTACGATCCCTTTCG